>PQWD01007628.1:0-23190 GCA_019425675.1 Leucinodes orbonalis | reverse complement strand
CGGAGGTCTATATTTTGATTGCATTCACCGGCAAGCGGCGAGAGCAGATGGCTCTCAGCTAAAGCAAGCCACGACAGCGGTCATTCAACTTTTTTTATAGTCATTACGTACTGAACTTCGAATTTGACACATTTTTAACCTTTATATTCAATTACAATATACCTTCTTAACTCATATTGAACCAATTTGATCTATCAATCTGTAATGAATTGTTTCTTCTTTTAGAGAATAAATATCTTAACCGTTATTTGATCTATAAATTATCCATTCACCCTATATCGTACGGTAGGCTCGTGCCTCGGTGGGTGCGTATAAATTAGATGATGATTATTATCTATTGAAACTTTTAATAAAAGTAGGGACTTTAATAAAGTTTCAATAAAAGTCCTCTCTTCTCTATTTTTCTTCTTCTTATTACGATATATTTCTAAGGTTTCATTATAACATAATAATTAAAGTCTGAACCCTGTTGTACGAGCATATAAACTATTTTCTATTAATTTATCCTTCTGCTTTGCTTTTATTCAAATCAACTGATTCAAATCTCGCAAAATTCCCTTGATTTTTAATACCATTAGTTGGTAAAAATTATTATAGATATTTTACATTATTTTTACAATAGGCCTTCATCAACTAATTCTTTAACCAAGTCAGTCTTTTTCTACAGGCTTCGTTAGATGTCCATACCGGTTAACGCATTGCCAGCGTGCATCAGCTTCCTGCAAAAACAAGTTTTTGAATGAGATTCACATTGAAGCATATATACATAATTATATTAAAATAATTGGTGTTAAACTATAAAAAATTAAAATAAAAAAATACGTGTTCCTTTGGTTTCGTGAAGGCATCTCAAGTAAGAACGAATAATATTTATCTGAGAACATTAATAAAATTTCAAAGATTTTTAACCAAGACAGAACAAGAAACCAAAAATTACCTATATTGTCTCGTACTTAAAAGTCGATATTTCGTATAAGCTGATTTGTAGAATTTAACACCAGTTTGTTATTTATATTAGGAGAAACTTTGATTAAATAATCTTCTCTGGTCTAATTCACATTAACATTACAACACAATTAGCATTCTGGTTAGAATCGGTAAATTCATGAACATCCTTACCTTAGTTTGGTAATTTGGAGCCTCGTTACTGCACACGTCATTATGGGATACTATCAACGCAAGACTAGACCGAATCGTGCAACGTCTGAGTTCCCTGCATTCTGGACAGAGCAGGTTTTAAACTGATGAAATCATATCATCATCATAGCTCATTAAACGTCCCCACCGAGGCACGAGCTACCGTATAGGGATTAGGCCTTAGTCGTCCACGGGACCAGTGCGGATTGGACGACTTCACACAAACTCGAATCTTCGCAGGCGTGCATGAAGGTTCCTCACGATGTTTTCCTTCACCGTAAGAGCGTCGGATTAACGTACATATTTTCGAAATTCGGAAAATACATTGGTACGTGTCGGGATTTGAACCTCCTCCCTCCGTAGGAAGGCGACAGTCTACACCATTGAGCCACGACGCTCCTGAATCATAATTAAACAATTAAAACCAAAGGTTCCGCGTGATTTCTTTGTATGGTTACCTATTTTTGTTAAAAGTGAACATGAGATCATATGCTCATTTGATCTTTTAGAGCGTCATTTAAGGATACCAAACAACTCGGACCAACAAATGATAAAGAGTTATTATTCTCCAGCAATGCGCACGTGCCGTCCCGAACCAGACGTTAGGTCGCTTATACCAGTAATTTCACTATGTACGAGTACCCTACGTATTGTATTTACAAAACAAAGTACCTATGTTTAAATTATTTAAAAACATGAAGCATTGGTGATTTATAGTGATGCCTTTCATTTATCTATATTATTCAACATCAATGCTTCCGATCTGGAGGGCGCAGGTTCAAATCTCGCCGCACATCAATGTCTATTCGAAAGCTAGATACAGCCTACACGAGTAAGCTCATTCTCCTTGGTGGGAACGTTATATAAAAAAATAATAAGTTGGGTTTTGATGGTGCTGCGATAATATCGCTTGATGTATTAAAAATAAATGTAATAAAACAATAGTTTGACGGCCCATTTGGTGTAATGGTCGAGACGTAGCCGACGCGTCGTGCGTCGGCTACTACCACAGACATTCAGTTGTATTAAGTTATCTATGGCTACTATACTAAGGGTTCCGGGTTCGATCCCCGGCGTTACAAACATTTGTGTGTATGAACATGTCTGTTTGTAATGGTTTTTTTTATACTATAACAGGCAAACGAGCAAACGGCTCATCTGATGGTAAATGTCACCGCCGCCCATGTACATTTGCAATACCAGAGGGCACTGAAATGCGTTGCCGGCCTTGGTCTGGGTGTTTCTATGTAATATGTATGTATTTACAAAAAAAAATATAAGTATGTTTATCAGTTGTTTAGTACCCTAACTACAAGCTCCTCGCTTAATATGGGGCTAGAGAGCGCTGTGTGAGTGTCAGTGGATATTTATTTATTAATAGTAACTTACAGTTCATATAAAACACCACGATTTAATGTAGTATTAAATATTGAATCCTCTTCACTCATTTCCACGAGCCGTCGATGCATCTCATCAACATAATACTCCAAGAGTGAGGTTAGGTGTTGCTCCCTCTGAGCTCTATCCAGGCAGAGATACATTATGGAAGCCAGGTCCAACGCAGGGGACGCGTAACGGACCAGTTGGAAGTCGACGATGCACATCTGGAATGATTTATAACATTACAATAGTGAATAAGATAATAAAGATCTGGATTTAATGTCATGTGAAAAATGTAACACTTTTATCCCTGACGAAAAAACAACGGAGACTCGTGCTTATAATAGTGCGTTTGTTTTTCCTTCTAATTTTATTTTTTTGAATACTGTGTTTATGTGTATGTGTGACTGATACAAATAAATATTTTGATAATAGATTTACCTAGAGCTTCAGTGGCTCAATGGTGCGGACTGTTGCTTTCCAATCCGGAGGGCACAGGTTCAAATCCCGCCATGTACCAATGTGTTTTCGAAATTATATGTGCCGTATCCGACGCTCTTACGGTAAAGGAAAACATCGTAAGGAAACCTGCGCACGCCTGCGAAGAGATTCAAGGGTTGTGCGTGAAGTCGGGTAATTCACACTGGGCCCGCGTGGACGTCCAACCCAGCCATGCGATGGTCTGGATATGATCTGGAGGACTTGAAGTAAAGGCTCGATGCAGGTTGCCTACGACCCGGTACGGTGTTGCTCTTCCTAAAGCCCCTAGAAGGCCTATATCCAGAAGTGGACGATGCTAGTCCGATAGACCAGATCAGTGGAAAAATCGAAAAAAATAACAAAATAAACACCTCAGCTATGTCTCCATCCACATATCGGAATAAGAAGTTGTTGGTCCAACAGTCACCGTGGCAGATAACTGCCAGCGGTTCTTTTGGAGTCACCAGATCCACCATGACTTTGAAAAAGGTATCCTCCTTACAAAAGTCTTGGAACTTGGTGAGATATTTCTCTTTATCTTCTGCATCCTGTAACTCCTCGTCAACCATTTCGATGGCATTCCCTGCGGCTTCTCTGTAGTAACTTTTGTAATATTCTTTGTTTCCGGACAAGAAAACACTAGAAACAAAATGAGAAAAAGTTTTATTTGAAGATTTTTATTTTTTCCATCCATCAACGGAAAAAAAATATTGTTTCTTAGTAAAATACTACTTAATAGTAACTGTACAACAAGTTGACTTAGACCCTGATCCCCCTTTCAATTTATTTTAATTCAGCTAACTGATTTCAGACTGGCTTACCTTCTGTTATTCCATCTTTACCGTTAACGAGCTCATAAAAATCTTCAGGATTGTGACATTTCATGGCCAGTGACAAAGCGTGGAATTGCGACAAATTTTGCAGCACGATGTAACACTGTTCTATGCTTAACCCTTGTCTTCTATCTGGCATCACAAATCCTAGCTGTTTCATATCCTTCAGAATCACAGCATCGCTTTGAGCGAGATGGCATTTTGGTATAGCTTTGAATGGGTTCTTGATATTAGTCCATTGATTTTGAAAACTAGATAGAGCCGGCCAGATTTTGTTGTAAAAGGCCACTTCGTTGCAAAACAGCTCGTCGCTTTTATAGGCGTCTCGTAAGAGAGCGTTTTCCGGAAGACATTTGTAGATGATAGAACCTTCCCAAGGCACATCGGTTTCCTCAGAGTCTGCTTCTGTCTGTCGTCTAGTTCCTCTCAAAGTGATGCGGTAAAGAATCGATGTGTAGTTATCACCTCGTTTAGACCCTGGGGCACCCTGTAAAGTTATGAGATTTTGTCATATCCTAAAGTTATCTCATGCAATATAAATAAACAATTTCAGTAGGTTTGCCTAATCCTATCGTATTTTTTTATTTAACTTGTTTGTTTATTTATTTAACGGATTTTTACTTAAATCATTGGGAAAGAGTTCACATCATGTTTAGCTGGGATTCCATTTAAAAATAGATTTTATTTAATTTTCCCTCAAAATTATGACATTTGTGATTTGTTGGTCATCAGTTGTTTATTTACAAAAAAGTATATAAGTTTTGGCCTAGATGCCGCTGTGAGGGTCAGTGGATATTTATTCAGTTTATTTGTAAAAGAATATCATACAAGTTGGATGACTGTATCTTCTAGTATTTTAAAGACAAAAACATTAAATTATTTCCTTGATTTATACATCACATAGATCGGTTATTCATTTAGGCAAGTTCAAATTTGCTCTTAGTTCTTTTTTCCTACAAAATTACTTTTCTACTTACAGCACTAACAAAGTGAAATATTAAAAGGCTAATAATAAATACATTATGTCTTCAAGTATCCAAACCTCAAATGTAGTAATGGTGACATCGGGATAATCGTCCTTTAGTAGCTCCTGCAGGAACTCGAGAGTAAGCTCCGTCATTATGAGATCGGATGCTGCGGCAACTGCTGTGCGACTGATTTGTCTACCTCACATAGCGGCCAACTCGGTTATAATGTGACCATGGTGTGGTTCAGATTTGGGACTTTCCAGATGTACAAAAATAATAAATAATAAAAGCTCAAAGCTCAAGCTTTATTTGTTTGTGGGGTAGGCATAAATGATGGTGCGAAAGATGTACTAGTAGTATTCATTTATACTAATGTACATTAAGTAACGAGGTAGGTACTCTTTAGACCTAATGTTACCGACATAGCCCGCCGGATCAGCAAGTTGAAATGGCAGTGGGCTGGTCACGTATGTCGCAGAACCGATGGCTGTTGGAGCAGACGAGTTCTGAAGCGTAGCGTAGGACGACCGTAGGCCTGATGGATTCATGACTTGCGAAAGGTCACTGGTGGAGAAAACTGCTGGCTATATGAGAACAGCAGAGACCGGGTTATTTGGTACGGTGCTGTTGGAGAGTTATGTTCAGCCGTGTACTGCGATCGTTTGAAAAGTGACTAGTTAGCTACTCTGCAACCATCTGTTTCTAAACTATAATATCATATATTGAGCACCTTTGCATAGCTCTAATTTTTATTTTGATTCCACTGCAAACCAACGTCTTTGCAAAAACTAAAAATAAGCTAAGTGTTACAAATAAACCAATTTGGGTTTATGATGAATACTTGTACTGAATTCTTGAAACATTTTTTTTATCCTTCTTAATTTAAATTAGCGATATTAACGAAAGTAATACTTTATCACTTTAAAGTACATCACGAAGACATTTATCTGCTGTCTGTTACTTTGTATGTATAATTTTTAAAAACTACGTAACCATGTTTGATGCTGTTTTTTAAGACTTAAGTAGTTATTCCAGGGGAAGTTTTATTTGTACAGTTCGTGCATTTCTAGGTTTCCAAAGTGACAAACAAACACATTTGGGAATTCCGCTGACATGTGGAAACGAGGGTGAGCGTAGTGTTGTGTGGGATTTAGATTGAATTGCACCGAGAGGGTCCCGTGATTGAATAATTCTCCTGTCTGTCTGTTAACATAACAACCGGCCTTCCCATTTGCGTAACTTTAAGTAACGACTTGACGTAACCTCCTTTTTAAATAAATAAATAAGTATCCACTGACATTCACACACCGGCATCTTGCCCCAAACTAATGTTTAATATTTAATACATACCTTAAATAAAAATATTATGCAATAGCAACACTCAGGCTAAAAACAAACATGTTCATATACACAAAAATTAGTACTCCCCGGCCAAAAAAAAAATTGCCCGTGAGTGTCATTGTCATAGTGTAGTGTGGACTGTCGCCTTCCTACCGGGAGGGCTGAGGTTCAAATCCCGACACGTACCAATGTATTTTCGAATTTTCGAAAAATATATGTACGTTATCCAACGCTCTTACGGTGAAGGAAAACATCGTGAGGAAACCTTCATGCCGCCTGCGAAGAGATTCGAAGGTTGTGGTTGAAGTCGTCTATCCGCACTGGGCCCGCGTGGACGACTAAGGCCTAATCACCCATACGGATAGGCCGTGCCCCTCGGTGGGACGTTTAATGAGCTGATGATGATGACTTATGGATCACATTCCTTGTTACGGATGTAATATTTTGCATTAAGCGACATCTTTAGAAATGCAGAAACATTAGGTACCTACTATACTATACTATAAACTTCTTTCTATATCTCTATATGTATATCTTCTCTATATGTTTATATTACGTTTAAGATATGTGTTCCAAATAAAAGTTTTCTTTCTTTCTATATTCTTGAACACTTTGTTATCTTTAATTCTCAATAGATGTCGCTGTTTGCATAGTACGTCTGTACGTTTTGACATTAACAATGACATAATCCAAAAACACCAACCCAACGAACGCGAAAATAAAGACAGTATAAACAAAGCCATTTTTCTGTTCTATGTGGCTTAAATCTTTTAACTACGCAGCGGTTTTTATAGAGTGATTCAAGAGGAAGGTTAATGTGTATATAGCACTAATTAAATAGTGGAGAACTTTTGTTATTTTTGAGGTTTCTAAGTGATGTAAATAATTTCAGTTTTTGCTTCTACATTCCAAACGCAGGCTTAACTCTACAAGATTTGTCAAATTAGAACTGAGTATTTTATACATTGTAATGGTTCAGAAAACCCGCGATATTATATGTTTATCTCAAGATATCCTGCAATAACATTATTTGTCTTTTTAAATCATCATATATCATCATCAGCTCATTAAACGTAGCCACGAGGGGCACGATCCTACTCGTATAGGGTGATTAGGCCTTAGTCGTCACGCGGCCCAGTGCGGATTGGACGACTTCACACACAACCTTCGAATCTCTTCGCAGGCGTGCATGAAGGTTTCCTCCATGTTTTCCTTCGAAAATACATTGTACGTGTGGATTTGAACCTCAACCCTCCCGGTAGGAAGGGGACAGTCCACACCACTGAGCCACCGACGCATCTCAATCCAATTAAATACCTTCAATAAATGTTGATTTAATATAGATCTATATGGCTTTTACAGCTTTTACTTAAATGAATATTTTCGAAGATATTCAGACTAGCTTTAGCGTGCGACTTCGTCCGCGGGAATAGTTACTTTGGCCTAACGCTCCTTTCACCGCTACTTCGTTTATTAGTGAGTTAAAACTCGCGATATCTCATAAGATGTTCATTTAAATTGAATGATGTAAAAGGCAATTTTGTTCCAAATGAAATACTTGTGATAAGCCTATAGCCTTCCTCGATAAATGAGCTATCTAACACTGAAAGAATTTTTCAAATCGGACCAGTAGTTCCTGAGATTAGCGCGTTCAAACAAACAACCAAACAAACTCTTCAGCTTTATAATATTAGTATAGATTTAAAATTGCGCTACGTTGCGGTTGCGGCGGTACCGGCCGACCGGGGAGGGCGGGAGCTTGCCTATTACAAATATCACCATTGCACCCGTGCGAAGCAGGGGCGCGTTGCTAGTTAATAATAACCCATTGTCCGATACAGTTAATGAAATGATATTGGATTACGTAATAAAAAAGCTGAAACGTATTAAAAAAGCTGAAATACCTTAATATTTTTCCATCATCGATAGAACAATTTTTTTCCAATATTTTGGAAATTTATTTTGGGAATTACATAGGTAATATTAATAAATAGGTATCCACAAACATTCACACAGCGCTATGTAGCCCAAAACTGAGCAAGCTTGTTATATGAGAAATAGAAAACGGATTGACGTAGTACATACTCATGTGAGCCATTTTGGAGATTTCGTTAAGAGGCCGTTCACATTTCAGCGCAGCACGATTTTAGGTATTTTGACACTAAATAACAGCCAAGTTACGCGAGCGATCTTTTCAAACATATCTTCTTCTCGCTCACACCATGGCGTTCCGTATATAGAGCGACTAACTAATAATGATCCTATTTTATTTAATTCAAGTGGAAATATGCTGGGAGAAAATAATGTACTGTTATAATAAATAATATTATGATGTTTATTTAAATGTCAGCTCCGTGGTTAGATATGTAGATAGTTTATGAACGCATAATTAAAGAAGTTTACAATTTACCTACGACATGCGGGTAGCGATGTTGGGCATAAGGATAAAATGGGACATAATTGAGCTTTGTTTTAGTATTTTCATAAAAATAATTGGAATAATTTCGAGTTTAAAAAAACACTTTGTTTTCTCACGTTGACAGCTCAACTACAACTACAAATTGTGCAAGCCATGAGGAGTATCAATGCAAATTGGAAATGTTCGTCTATGGTTTGCCGCCATTATTGGTGTTTAAAATTGTTATTTCCTTCCCTATTAATTGATTCATTTATTAAATATTTTGGTAATGACAAAACTTGGAAACATTACAAGCATGTTTCATCAGCTTGTTAAACGTCCCCACCGAGAGACACGAGCCTCTCCGTAAAGGGTAGGAGGCTTTAGTCGTCCACGCGGCACCAGTGCGGGTTGGCCGACTTCACACACAACATTTGAATCTCTTCGCAGGCGTGTGCAGGTTTCCTATTATTATTTTCTTTTACCGAAAGAGCATCAAAACACATAGGCACGTCGCGAGATTTGAACCTGCGACCTCCAGATCGGAAGGCAACAGTCCACACCATTGAGCCGTCGAAGTATTGCAGGTTCATTTGATAAAAATTTAATGACTAATTTCAGTTAAGTTCGGTAGAAAATTGAACAAAGTTAATCTTTTTTCTTTAGATAAAAGGCATAAATCGAAAATCTGTTCTTATCATCTTGATACTCGTAGTATTCAAAACAAGAAGCAAAATTTTTAAGTAATTTTTAATTGTTTTTATGATATGTGATATTTTTTATTATAAAGTGGCGTTCCATCATCTATGCTTATGCCTCTGGGACCAAGGCGTGAGCTTTATTTATTTTAGTTTTACTACCTGTTAAAAAATGGTCCAGTCGTTTACGAGATTTCCCGGATCAAACAGACGGATATTTTGGTGTATGTGTACCATAATATTCATATGCATGTAGTAAAAAATCGATATAATTAAAACGTAAGTCACTAAAGTAGGTTACAACCCGTGGCCTATCCATGTACTTAGACGTCAATGAATCGCACAATATCGGCTTTGACAGCTCCGGGAAAAATTTGACATAAAACCGACGCCGACGTCGCCAGCGCGGTACTAAATGCTTACAGCCGGCGCCCCGAAATATATACTTGTTTTAAATGGTATTTTATAAAATATTTTACTAGTCACAAAAAATAATTAATATGGAAAAATTGTCAGCATATTTTGCTGATTATTTTGGTACAAATTTCATGACTAATTAAGGTAAATTATTGGTAGAAAATTACATGTTTCACAGGCAATTTGAACGAAAATTGAATAAAGTTTATCTTTTTTTTCTTTAGATATAAGGCAAAAATAAAAAATCTGCTCTTGTAGTCCTGAAGTTCAGGGTATTCTATAAATAAAGAAAAATATTTACATGCTTGAAAATTAGCCGAATTGTCAAATTTGAGGTCCGAAACAGGTCTGCACGCAAATTTACCGAAACATAGGTTCAGAAAATGATGATTAATAAATAACTGAGCAAAATATCAAAATTCTGTTCTTGTAACGTTAGAGACGACGAAATAATCTATTCTTTCCAAGTACTTATTCGTCATTTAATGCGTGTTGTGTTTGGTACCGAATTTGAGCGTTGAAATCTAACATTTTCGTGTTTTTTTTGTAAACGGTCTTAACAGGTAATTGATTACAACGATAATTTAATAGGGAGGTCACTGATAGCTTGTCGTTATTGGTAATACATTTTATGTAAATTTTTATATTGTATTGTTAATTGTAATAAATGTTATATATGATTATAGTAATCACTTTATATTAAAATGTCAATTTAAACTCTTAAAACTATTCAAAACTTAATTTTCTTTATGGACTTATAATTATTAAACGTCAAAAATAAAATTTACTCTTGACAGGGCTTTTTGGCGGGAAAGTAAACTTGTCATCATTTTTTCATTTTATAAAATTCGTGTATGATGTTTATCTAGGATGATGAAATACGTCTATGATGTTAATAAACGGTGGATTACAAACGTACAACAATGTGACCGTTGTTGAGTTATCTCAAGAAGTCCACGTAAAATTTCAGTAAAGTCCCATATCTTAACTCAAACTGGGAAAGGGAGGGAATTCATATATACGCATCATATCATCGTAATTATCACTCATTTCACCATTGATAAAAAAAATATCTTAGCCTCCAACACGATGAGTGATGAACGGTAGATAGAGTTCAGCAGTGGACTGGAGTAGGCTGATGATGATATGATGATATCTTAGCCTGTTCCAAATTAAACGAATAAAAAAAAGATTTGACAGCTGACGTTGTCATTTTGACATTTGAATTTTGACAATACAAATCGTAAAATTCATTTTCGCTCCCAACGAAAATTTAATAACACATATTTTTGTAATTTGGTGGTAAAGAATTCTATTTTACGCACTAATTGAAAAGTTGCTAGCAAAAAGGTTTTGCAACTATAGAAAATTAGGTGTTGAAATGCCGGTCGACCAAATACAGTACTCGGAAAGATACACTGATGACGTATATGAATACAGGTAAGGTTTAAATATTTTGAACCGTACCTGGGATGTATCATCATCAGCTCATAAACGTCCCCAGCGAGGAACCTACCCGTGAAGGGAGACTCGTGGGATGTATATTCATGATTTATTCAAAGTCAACAAACCATTTGGTGTACACCAAGGGTTCCGGGTACGAACCCAGGGCAGTACAAACATTTGTGTGCATGAAATTGTCTGTTTGTATTGGTCTGGGTGTTTTCTATGTATGTAAATGTATATATTTTTAAAAATTTATATAAGTTTTTATCTGTTGTTAAGTTTCCAAATTACTGGCTCATGCTTATTTTGGGGCTAGATTGTGCTGTGTGAATGTCAGTGAATATTTATTTATTTTAAAATAGATTCTATATGAATATCAGACATGGAATTTGGCAAACTTTGATTATATATGTTTTTTTAAGTCTCTGTCTATCATAAAATATTCTTGTATTATTGGTGCAGCTCATTAATCTATTTCTATCTCATGCTAATTATTTCTATGCATAGTCTACAACTATATATATGCAGCCATAAACCATGTACAAATGAACTGGTGTTGACGGATAGCTGATAAAGGGAATTGTGATGGACAGGTCCATGTGGAAGACATTAGGGGAGGCTTTTGGGGCAGCAGTGAATTTATAAGGGTGCAGTGCTAACGATGTTCATATATTTAAAACAAAATAATTTATATAAAGATACACCAAAATTAAATAAAACTGACATTGACACTAAAATTAAATTGATAAAACTAGTAGTATAGTATTAAATACATAGTAAGATTATAGAATATAGTATGAAATACATAAGAGTGTTAAATGCCCTCCTCTCTCCTAAGTTGCTGTGCCCGACAGGGTCCATAATGTACCTATATAACAAATTGTCACCTAAACATTGTGGAAAAGCAATAAACGATTGATTGATTGAATAAAACAAATATTTATTTCTCTCACCACATAATACAAAAAAAAATAGATGTAATATTAATCATATTGATTGGACCCACTGTTTGTAATGTGGAGAGACTGGAACCCAAACTAGGCAGTTCCCTGCTTGTATCTGAGGCACCAGGCCTCCCAACGTCTATTGGGAATAAAAGAGAGCATCTTTTTAATTTTTAGTACTAATATACATAAACTCTCTGATAACTATTTTGTTTTAAACCAAAATTGTGCCTTGCTAACCAGTCTTATAATAGTGCATTATTCAGAGTCCTCTAAAATAACAACCGGAATATTATAAAAAGGCAATTCTCTTAACGTAAATAATTTAAAATTACAGGCATGTTATCCTACCACCAGATATTGCTCGTCTGGTGCCTAAATCACACCTGATGACGGAAACAGAGTGGAGAAACCTCGGAGTACAGCAGAGTCCAAGGTGGCTTCATTTTATGGTGCACAATCCGGAACCTCACGTGCTGTTGTTCCGGAGGCCTAGGTCGGATATCACACCTGTTAATGGACTGGATGCCAAAGCGAATTCGACGGGTCCAAGTATGATTTAAATGTATAGCAACTAATTTTATAGTTTTATCAATAGACCATTTGATGTTATGGTTGAGACGTTGGTTATTACACCAAGGGTTCCGGGTTCAATCCCCGGGCAGCACAAACATTTGTCTGCATGAACATGTCTGTTTGTATTAGTCTGGGTGTTATCTATGTATAATATGTATGTATTTACAAAAAAAATTAATAAGTATTTTTATCCATTGTTTAGTACCCATGATACAGGCTTCACGCTTACTTGGGGCTAGATGGCGCTGTGTGAATGTCAGTGGATATTTATTTATAATTAAACCCTTTAACCAAACCAGTCAGATATACTGACAGACACAGTAAATTATTCATTGTGCCAGTCAATGAATTATTATGTTAACTATAATAATGTAGATATTGGTATCAGAGAAGGATATCTGTATCGACAAAGTTGTAGTCAGGACGAGGTACCATTCATTATTCCACGTTATATGGCCACACTGGTGGTATATATAGATCAAAGTCAATTTTATTTATGCTCTGCATAATCAGTGGCGTGCACTCCATACATGCAAGTGAGCAGTACATACCCTGTGCGTTAAGACAACCCCGAAAATCGCAAACATAATTAATGATTCCCACTTATTCGCCCATTTTCCTCTACAGATTTGAAACTATAGGCGATCTGCTGTCATCAACAGCACTCAATGCGTCAAAAATGAAAATTCTTCATTGTTTTTGCAATTAGTGCCACTCACTTTGCAAAGTGCCTACCCTACTCATAATCTCTGGTGCACGCCACTGTGCATAGTATTATGCAAGGTCTATCTGAGTCTATCATTAACGGGCTAGCTACTCAATTCTGTAACTTCTGGCCTTTTTATTATTGTATGACAAAGTAGAGTAAAAGTATACCTAAGAAAAAACTACACAATTGTGTAGAAGCAACTTAAATCATACTAACTTGACAGTCTAACTTAATATTAGGTGACCCTAATATTCTTGTGCAATTCTAAAAATATAACAACAAAAATAAAAAAATTATAAATATCTACTGACATTAACCTGTAATAGATAGATAGAGCGTCGGTGGCTCAGTGGTGTGGACTGTCGCCTTCCTACCGGGAGGGCTGAGGTTCAAATCCCGACACTCGAAACACACAAATACCGACGACTAAGGCCTAATCAACCTATACGGGTAGGCTCGTGCCCCTCGGTGGGGACGTCTAATGAGCTGAATGATGATGATTAACCTGTAATATGGATACTAAACAACTAATAAATATACATAAATAGAATAGAAACACCCATTACTTCATTCATTATTCGATCATTAATTAATGATTAAAATCATTATGTTTAGTAGGCTAATCATTATTTTACTTTGCATTTACCAATTCATTGTTATATCTTGATATTTGATATAAAATTAAATATATGTTCCTTAGGGTAATGTTTTGTCGGTAGTGAAGATGACTGAAAAAGCAATGCTTATGCAGTATTGTGAAATTATTATGTGCCTTTACTCAATTGTAGATGCCAGAATTGTTATGATAATATGTATATGTTATGAAATACATATGGAAAAACCAAACCTGTCTTTTATTAAGTTTATTTGTCACTTAGTGATTCTGAAATAATCATAAAGATGAAACAGGCTAAAATAAAACAAGTTGATACTATGCTTGAATGTTTATTTGGATTTCATTAACTTCTAAAACATCATAAACACAGTAAAAATATACAAATAAATGCGGAAGTATTACATTTTATAAAGTTGCCAATATTAAAATTATAGATTACGTAAACAGAACTACTCACCCTAGATAATAAACAAATACAATAAAATTATTAACAATATATTAGTGTAAATTTAATTACTTTTCATCGTTAAAATAGATTGTGCTTTTTTCTTAAATACTATATTAGCCAAATTAATGATAAAATATTAAGTAAACGTCGTGAGATGCTAGAAATTTTAAGTGTTGCCAGTTTAAAAGGAATAATACAACAGTATTAAAATTCCAGAACACCTCTACGACGAAATAATAAAATATAAAAAACCTTGATATGGTTAAATCGGAAGTACTTAATGTTAAAGTTAGCGTCAACAGAGTACTTAACAATCGTATAAAAGTCATCTCTCCAATATATTCTTATCTAAAAAAGGTAGGCAGCTCCTTACAGGGACACGTCACAAATCTTCGAAAATTGAATGCGACATAAAATCGGTCGCACTCAAAATTACCCTAAGTATAAACGTGTCGCATAGATGCCGTTGTCATAGTGAAAAAGTTTGGATATATGTTTAATCTACGAAGAATACTAATTCAGACAGTCCAAAACACTTAACGGAAGGAAAGTATAGTCGCTATTTTGCATAGAAGCAGCTCGATTAGTGTTATATATTCTTTCTAACGATACATTTTTGATAACTCGATAATATGTGAATACACAATCATGCATATTAAATAACATGCCTGATATTGTTTTGGCTACATCTACAATCTACTGAAAACTGCAACGAACCCACATGGGTTAGACACATGTCTATCGCCAAACGGCATACAATGGAAACTATCTATGATTAACAGTACATTTTCCACTAAAACGTAGGCCCATCGTTTGGATTCGTGGTATAATGTTGCATAGTCAATTGCATTATAAAAAACGTCTCAAAACAGGGTTTTAAAGCTAACCTTGTGATTCTATTAAAGCTCCCAGCTGTTACAAGCTGGCTTAAAATTTGACTTTGTAGTCAATAATCCAAAATCAATTAACCCCTTTTCGTGATATTTTATACACGTGCCAGTATAATACACAGCATAAAACGATATGGAAATTTACAAGAAGTGATATGATAGTATAATGGAGATTGTACTAATAGATATGTATTTAAACAATTATAAATGTTAGTATCCATAAATTTGGTACAGTTTTTTTAATAATAAATGCTTGTTAGCTGTCTTTTTCGTTGGATATCTTAGATTTGGCAACACTGTCGGTTAACCATTCAACAAATAAAGAAGATGAAATTTCAAGAAATAACAAATAAAAAATAGTAACGACTCCATCACGATACGTACTGCAACTATGTTGCGTCCTTATTTATACAATAAGCGTTGCATACGATTATCGTCATAATTTTGATAGCTATCATGAACTAAAACCATATGACACGGATAGCTCTATCTAGCTGACTCCAATAAGGCTTCGGACTTTGTAAACCAACACCTTTGGGAAGCCTTTGTGTTAGAAATGATTATGTGGAATGTTAAAGCTCTTGTATAATAAGGTGGTACAGACATACAGCATGTGCATTTGTTAGTGATGAGTCGAAAATTAGTAACAGTTCCAAACCATAATAAAAGAAGGCAAGTTTAGAAAACTCTTTGGTCTCCGACAGTGTTGCAAGTTAGAATAATTTTACAAAAGAAAGCGGGTTTTTGCAATGTTTTTCCGCGGTTTGCAGCACCATAAGGGTCTCGATGTGTCGTTGGATCACTCCTTGTTGGCTGGTTTGCCGTTGGTGTACTGTGGTGGAGCGTTGGTAGTCTGGTTTTGCTGTTCGTCTGTCATAACAGACACTAGTTCTTCGACTGCGCGACCCAAGTCATCTGGAAACAATTTGATATTATTATTAAGACATCAAAATTTGTCTACATATATATATATTGTTGGTGGTAATTTCTGGGGACTTCTGTAAATAAGAATGCTCGAAAATTATGGTAAACATTTTACAAGGAAGACAATCATTAGATGTAGTAGTAGTGTTTAATAACATCTAGAAACATTTGAATCAAACGTAAGAATTAATTTAACAAATCAAAAGACATAAAGTGAATTAAATTCAAAAGAAAAGAGAGATTAATGCAATCAAGAGAAGTCAATGATAGTATTTTTACCTCAAGGTATACGTCCTGTTAGGTTTGCATAAACAGACAAAAGACAATCCGGTTAAAATTATACCAACTCAACAATATCTAGCAAAATCCATGCAGACTAACGGCGAATCTGAGAAAGCAACTACAAAACAAAACGGCGACAATTCACCTGTGATGTGATCAAGAAAAAAAACAATGCAACTAGTAAAGGTGAACAAAATATCTAGAAAACATTGAAACACTCGATGCTGGCCACACGGTGCAACTAAGGTAAATTATTTAGATACTGCGAGGCATACTTTCAGAGCTTATTTTTAAGGCACTAAGAATGTATACAACATTATATTATATAGCTATTTGATCACTACTTAGATGAGATTTAAGTTAAACATTTAAAATTTAAACTTTTTGTTTTGGATAAAAAAATACTACAGTCTTATTTTCAGTGAAATTTCTATAGGAATGCTCGCTGTTTTCAAGCTAAAAAACTAAAAACGATTGATAAACATTTAAAACATCGTCAACATTAGCGTATTAAAATCATATTCTCTTCAAAGTTCATTTCTGTGTTCTAAACCAAGAAAGAGAACTGTGTTATTCCTAATTTCATGCGAGAAAAGCCGCGGGCAATAATGAATAAGTGTTGTTTTTAAGTTATGCGTCGCGTATATCTACGAGTGCTGACCTGCGCAGTGCATCAGCGAATGCAGCGCGTGCGGCGGCGGGGTTTGAACTTACAACAACCGTTGTCTAGGCTATGGAGACACAGATACATCACCATTGTTACCTTACAAACTACGTGAAGTCGGCCGAGTATACCGCCTTGAAGGACCCCAAAGTTAAATGTGATTTGGTTTGAAATAACGTTCTTAAATTAACCTTATTCAAAAGTAAAAAAAAAGTACAATGTACTTTATGGTTTTTACTATAGTAGTGTCAGAATTAGATGCCAGATTCATGTTTCCCATTCGTGACAATTAGAAAATCAATTTGAAATCGAGATTGTATATCTTCTATCATATAAGAGTCTTTCATAATATCACTAAACATGCCTCTCATCTAAAATCTAGCTAGAGAGATGATGGGGCGGCTGAAAATCAGCGCTGCGTAGGACGCTGTCTTGCGTCAGTCAAGCTGAGCAACCCCTTTTGCTCAGCATCAAATTGCAATTTCTTTTTTATGTATGCTTATAATTTTAATCATGTTTTGTAATATGTTTGTTTTGTATTGTATCGTATGTCAGATGAGCATATAAAAGATTTTATATGTTTTCGAAATCCTTAAGATTCACGGGCCAATAGTGGCGTGAGGCTGTGTGGGGCCGAGCACAGCAGGGCTTTTTTTGAATGTTTAATCTTTGAAGTGTTACACTGGCGGATGCATCACAGATGCACATTATACAACCCATGATGGCTCTGCCGGTGTAAAGACTATTGTAATATATGGAACTACGAATGGGCTATGGAATGGTTTTGGTGACTGGATATCTGGCTATGGGAGAGACTAGGACGCCTCATTACTAGTCTCAATAAAATAGGGAAGTGCGATGACTCGCGCGCTAGATGGGCCCTAATATTATTATTATTATTTTTATTTATATTTTGTATATAAAATCTCCCAATGATGGGGGCTTATTAATATTATTAAACGTCCTTTATGTGTTTATCATTTATCTATTTTAATTTGAAATATAGTTAAGTATATGTTTAAACAGCTTTTGACAATGTAGTCTAGAATATGTTGAAGCCACGAGTTAATTCTGTAGACGAATTATAATTATTATTGAATTTTGAACTGCATTACTTAACTGTTCGGAGACAAACAGTTAACGACTGCGAGCCCTCGACCCATATAGGGAAAATTTTTGACGGTACAATAACATCATATGTTGAAGCAGTCCCGTTAAAGTTTTGAGGCTTCACCTGGATCTTAACTTAAGTGGAGCTTAGGCCCGGCCTTTTTTCTAAAACGAGACTCAAGGTTGATCTTTACTTAGAGTTAGAAAGGGTGCTATTTATCGTATAGAGCGTTATCCCTTCCTCACTGCACTTAAGTGAAGATCAATGCTTGAGTCTCTTTATAGTGTACGGGCCTTATTGTGTGTGGTATCATGTTACTCACTGGTTTGCGAGTCGTGATAGAGCCCGTTGTGCATTTTGGCCGGCGAGTCGGTGGCCAGTTGGGATGCTGTCACCGAGCGAGTCTGCAGCGTGCCGGTCCGAGCCGGCGGGGAACCTTGGGCAGGCTGGAATAGACGTAGCACATTTATTTAGCTGACGTCTTTATCATCAGCTCATTAATCATCATTCTTTAAATACCCTCAATTCTTGCCTCAAAATTAATGCCTTCAAATCGTCATAACTTTTTATTTGTGGTTGCAATACCGCAAGATGATTTGTCTTTGTATTCTGTAATGTATTCTTATTTTAAATAAATGTAATTTTAAATATGATTTTTAATCTCTTATTCCCCGATATGAATCTTAACGGGAAAAAATTGACACATGGCGTCTACCGGGAAAAAGTAGCATAAATCCCCTAAACCTCAAAACTTCTGTGGTCACACGCCAAGGAGTTTGATACGATTTTTAAATTTATAATTTTTCCCCAATATGAATCTTAGCGGGAACAAAAATGAACACAAATACAAAAATGTCTACCGGGTTGACGTTGCATTAGCTATTCCGATTTATCCCCATTACCATGCCATATTTATCTCCCCCCCCTCATCCTGTCAAACAAACAAACACCCTATATTGGCTATACGTCAAACACCGTGTATGTAAGCATCTGACCTCATCCAAGAGGCGCCTGAGCCTCTGCAGCTGCGCCTCGAGCTGTCGGTTGTGCTCCTCCAGGATCTGCATCCGCGCTTCCAGCCGCCCCTTGTGCTGCCGGAGCAGGCGGGCCTCCGCCATCATGTCCTAGACATAAGTTGTTTTCGTGCAAGCATGGGGGAATTTTTGGGTTGATTTAATGGGCTTCCTACCAAAACATCGACAATGGTGTTCCTATGCAGTGGCCGCACACATACACATTTCTATTGCGAACACATGTACCTAAACAAAAGAGTACAAACTGTACTCTCTTCGGCGGTTCGTTTTTGAGGCACCGATCGACCTTATATATATACAGAATATCATTGGCTATAACCCGATTTTTTAAACTGTACTTCGAGCTGTCAAGCTCGTAACGTTGGTAGCATCACGTGGGTCCCATCGCCTAATATTGTCCGTGAGCTTCCTACGAAGTTTCGATAGATGGGTTACTTGTATCCGTTTATCTTGCTTACACTTTAAAATGCAGTATTATCAAATATTTATTATTTCCTAAAATCAATATTCCTTAATTCAATCCACAACTATAAAAAACCTTTTTTACTAATACATAAAAGTTTTTTTAAAGATTCTGGCGACAGTACGGTAACGGATAACGGAACAAAATTATCGAAAGCACGGCTTGCAGCAAAAAAAAGAGTAATTAGATGGCTCTTGCAACCGTGTAACTTTGAGCGAGCAAACTTGGCGTTTATTTATCACAGTTAATGTGTTATTAGATGTGTGAATCAGCTTTTCTATTATAATGTTTTTATAACAAATTGCTTTTAATGAACACTGATAAAACGACTGACTTATGAATTTAATGGGAATAATAAAAACATAAATATGCAGTGCAATCAAAATAAAATTGCATGTTAGATGGGTTCGAACTAAACGCAGCTCAACAAAAGTTTTAAATTTTTCTTACTTTGTTTGTACTTCTTAAAAACTTGCTTGCTGCTTAAATTTATCGTAAAATACTACAACTCGACTTGGCTACGCTTTTTTGAACTTTGAGGAAACAAACTACCAATTTAAAACTAAAATAATTTAGCCAGATTGAAATGGTTAAATAATTCTTTCATAATTTTGATAACGCCCTCTTTAGCTTTCTAATTTCATATGGTAGGTAGTCTTGTTTGGGCACGACATTAAAATTATGAAGAATATTTTAAGCAATTCTATTTGGCTAAACATATCTCTGTAGATTTTCCGTTTGAAGTCTGTATGTTTTGTCTGAAAATTTTTGAGAATAAGTGATCATGTCAATGATTACATGAGTAATATGTTGATTATGAGTCGATTTTTTAAATGTTCAATTTCTCTGGTCACCACTCATACAAACCCTTATTTCCTTATCTTGGAACCACCTCGTGGACACCTCTTTCAAACAAAAAAAATAATCATAAAATCAGTTCCTAAACGACGAAGATATATGCGACAACGTAAAAAATTGGCAAGCGCGAGTCGATAGTGGGTGGGTTCCGCAGCAAGTAAGTTACATAGAAAACAATATTATTTATTTCTTAGGCATTATCAGCTTTATTATGAGAAAATAGTGGTTCACCATTATGCGTATAAAAAACTTCACCTACAGAAATCGCTTTAAACTAATTTCATTGTCAGATTTTATGGTTATGTACCATCATTTTTTTTTTTATCAAGCCCATATCGTTCAGAAATTAGAGCCCTCCCTATTTCTAACACACTTTTTTAACTTTGCAAATGTCTCTCGCGCAAAATTCAGTTTATAAAAATGATCTTATAAACCTCGAATCTATCATTTTTTCAAAGATCTATAACACATTGATACAACCAACCGGGGGGGTCGCTGAAAAAAATATTTTTTTTCAGTTACTGTATGGAACAAATAATTAAATTTTTTCAAGTTCTTTGTAAAACCTTATAGCGGTTCAAGAATACATATATCTAACAAAGTTGATAGTGAGTTCTTATAAGTTTCGGAGAAAAAAAGGATATGACATACGGACGGACAGACAGAACACGACTTGACGAATTTATAAGGTCCGTTTTTTTTGCCAAGGTCGAATCGAGTAACCTCCTTTTTTTTTAAGTCGGTTCAAAGGCAGCCCCTGTTTTTTCCTTATTACTCAGCTACCTGCCAAAAAGTCTCGTCCAAATACGTCAAGCCGTTCACAGATACCGGACAACTGACAGTCTGACAAACATTTTAAACATTGTTATTTTTTGGCATAATATGGTAAGTCCGCATATATATTGATATGCATATATCAGTTACCGTCCTATAGCTGGAACGAAGAGCCTTCCTTACTTTTCCGTCTTCAAAAATAAAATTCATTCACGTCATCTGATATTGAAAAAAATAAATTATATCAGTTCTTTAGCAATTAAAACGCAATTTAATATAGTGTCGAAAAACTAAATATAACAAAACCTAAAAAACATTACAAGTGTTGGAATAAGTGACATTGGTTCAAACACTAATAAGTATTTTGACCCGAAAACGCGTAATGCTCGCGTATTGCACGGCGTTAAGTCCTTATGTTTATCTTTGTCCTTTGATAATATATCGTCGCGTTGATCGGTTCCATTCAAGAGCGTCTTGCGCTAATCCTAATAAGATGCTTTTTCGTTCACTAAATATCTGGCTTTTATCATTATTTAAAAAAAAGTGTATAAGTATAGTTTAGAATGCATACATAATACAGGCTTCCGTTACTGGCGGCAAGCATGGCGGCTGTTGTATATCCAGTGGATATTTATTAATATATAATAGAGCCTCCCTAATAACCCCCACCAGATCGCACGGAATCAAGGTTTGCCCGGGCCTGGAACACGGCTTACTGCTAAATTCTTATATAATATCTATATTTGAAATAATATGAGTAATATTTTATTTAATTAAAGTTTAATTAAAACTGGAATTCATTTGTTATTGGTTCACAACAACCCAAAAATTTCCATTTTGTTTTTTTTAAAATTGCACGTCACAATTAAATCAATTCTAATTGCAATTAAATTTTGCACAATACTACAACGCCACGCACGACGCGCGCCGTTCAATATACATAGATACCTACTACTTCCTATCAAAATGTTTGGTTCTGAGAATTACATGGTTTAGTCGGATCGGATTCGGAAGAGGCACTACGCGCGACGTTGCCGCTCTGTCAAAGCGCACCGGCCGTAAATATAACAACTATGCGCTGTTGCCGTCTTAATTTCGAACTGTGATTATTAATAACTGTGTGTTTCGCCACTACCGGATTTTCAAATATCAGTTTTAACTCTGTCTACGCGAATCTTGCTATACAAGCACGGTCACGGACCTTGTGGGCATCTAGTGAGAATAAAGTGAGTTAAATATAATAGCTTCCTCAAATAGCTTCCGTAGGTGGTCACGTTTTTGTAGTATGGGAGCATCATCTGTATAGTATACTATTATTAAATCTGTGGTAGCATTGAATTTTTTCGCGCCGCAGTCTTTTTTCACCTCCTGTGGCACTGTCATACGTCTGCATACTCGTGTCGTCACGTTATCTACTGTTTTACCAAACGATAATATTTTGTGGATTTCCATACAAAAACTGGCCGAATTTTGACACACTTTCAATGTTAGCGAGACCCCTTCAGTATTTTTATGCGTCCATGGTGTAGTCATTGTTATCTATTCCTTTATTTGTTAAATTATTTATTAAGTTTGAACCATTTAATTTTGACTTTGAATGCTTAGCCACAATGTAATGAGATCTCAATAACTATTGCCACACGACGTTGTTACGCCATGACAGGTCGTAACCGCCCGACGACGAAACTGCGCAGCCAGGCCCGCAATATCATTTCGAAAATTAAAATTATAAAAATACAAATTTGTTTAAAATTTAGCCAAGTGTGAACTGTAATCACACTAGGTTTTTAATTACATTG
>PQWD01007627.1:5213-28267 GCA_019425675.1 Leucinodes orbonalis | reverse complement strand
TTGCGTCAAAAGCTTAATTCAGCCTTCCACGAGCCTTAAAGAAAAAAGGGATAAAAGGACTCGGCAGATGCGGCCAAGGACTGCACAATTAATTTTATACGTTCGTAAAAATAACGTCTCTATCCAGAGGAAACCATTTCTCCGAAGATTTGACGTGTTATAAATTTTTGTGTGAACGCTTTTTGTCGGTATTCGGTCGCCATATGCTCTTGTAATGTATTATTCAGGCTCGCCAGTGTGGATGACCGGTGGTTTGTAGTTTTTACATTAATATTTATTTATTTATCCTTCTGTATTAATGTACAAATAGGCAAATATACGTACGGTTCGTGGCAAACTTTAATTTGAAAGATTGCTTCTCTACAAACTATCACGAGCTACTGCTCGACATAGATCTCTCGATTCTGCGCCAGATATCCTGGTATTCGCTTCTCTTATCCAGCCACCACCAGGAATCTTTCACAAGCCATCGGTCTATCAAGGCGAAGTGCTTCTTACGCTACGCTTGCCAAGATGCAGGCTCCTATCCAGAACTTATCTGTTCCATACATACTCTCATGCTAGGCCATTCTGCGACATTGAAATAAGAAGTTCCATACAAAAAATATGTCTTTTAAAAATTGCTACAATACTCATTTGTTGTACCTTGAAACAACATGTTTGTTCTTTAACGTTGTTTATATTTTTATGTATAACTACTTAAACTAGAGACGTAACAAACTAACAATATAAAAACACTATAACACTAACATCTAACTAAAAACCTTAAAAAATAAAATATTATAACTAAATAATATAATTAAAAGAACTCCCTTTAGGTAAAGTTCCGAAGATACTGGCAGCGTTACCCCTTTGAATCGCTAAACCAATTCTTTGACCGAGGCACTTAGCCGCCAAATCTTCGGTCTCCAGTCTTCTTAAACTATCCTCGAAGAGACTCCAAAATGTAGCGTTTGCATGTAATGATTATGTTAATCTATCAATCAAGTGTATTATCATGATTTTATTACTTACTCTTGTAGCTCTTAATAATCAAGATATTTCGTAATTTTAACATCAACTCAATTGGTTATGGATTACTTAAGATCCATAATTCAATTAATTTGAATGGGTTATTCAATAAGTACCTATATCCCAATATTAATATTAAATTCACGCTTCATTCCATTCATACTGTACACGATATAATTTCGTTTGGTAATACAAATATTACACAAAATGCTTTATTGTGGCCGACTAAACATTTAGATTCTATTGTACATTTATGCTATTCTATTTGTAAATCTAATGGTTTCAATACAATTTTTTGCTTTAATAATTTTGGACACACCCGACATTACCTATTAGTACCTTAATCCAATATAATAAAGATCAATTTTCTGTATGTGCCTGACCGAAAGCTGTAGCAGGGGTCGCTTTGTGCCATATGTCACTGGAATTTTGCACTAGCCCAACCGAAACTAATGCTTTCTGGGAATTGCAGTTGTAATCGAATTTGATGAGGACGTGGGAAATTTAGTATTACTTTTAATTTAAACTTATACTTAGGTATAATAATGTTTTTGAAGAAATGAATCCAGTTGCATTTACATATTTGAGTAGGGCTAAATTGCGTATTTTTGCGAAGCAATTTTTCATAATTCAAATACCTGCTTATATAAAAGGAGGACCGGATATAGTAACTTTCCGAAATGTAGCAGATAGCTAGGATATCTGGCGCCAAATTGGGGAGACCTATGTCCAGCAGTGTACTGCGATAGGTCGAAAAGAGACGTTTATTAAATTCGCTTTCCTCTATTGGCAGATACACATGAGAATACATACTTTTAAGTGTGATTACTAGAACGTTTTATGCAATTTTCATTTGCAAAAAAAAAACTGTTGAAAGAAAAGTAAACCAAAAATTTAATAAAAGACAATCAGATAATGGGAAGACAATTATAGATACCCGCCTATATTTATATTTTCACTTTAACAATTAATGAATATTATAACTTAATCGGATGGAGTAATTAATGGCTATACGGAAACAGATTCAGTGGTACTACTAATTACAACGCCAATAAATATAGGTACACGTACATTCAAAATTTTTCTAACCCTTATTCAAGAATTCTTTTAACAGCTTTTAGTATTTCAATTCCTTTATTAATGTATAAACATTGATTTATCAAAGAGCAGTGAACTATTCATTTCTACAGATGTTAGTGATATACAAACGTAAATTTAATGGCTGTGTCGTTAGTAATATTGTTTTGGGTCTAGTGGCGCCAAGCATATGGTGCTAAGATCAGAAGTTACCATAAAGACTTTACGATTGTAGAAAAAAGAAACTGAATAGTAAACTTTTTGCTGTGAGCCGTCAAGTTTGTTTGGCTCCCCACTTGTTGGGTGATGTTAAGTAAATAATGAGTAGAATGGGGCAGTCCTCCACTTTTAGAAAGTTTACTCGAAAAAAAATGTATTACTTACGAGTTCATTTGAAAGTGATTTGGTTATATGTCTGTTTCTATTGAGAAATTGTTTTATAAAAAAAAAGTCTAAATAAAAAATGCTTATGTTTTTTATAAGTAAAAGACATTAAAATTGATAATAAATATGCTTATTATACATTATAAAAGGACAGATGGAACATGTAAAATAAAAATGAAAAGACTAACATATTTTTTAAATGTTTATGTACATTGGAGGAGTCGAAAATGAAAACATGTGCGCTGCCTAACCCCAAAATAATGGCTCCCTTTGACGTTTTACCTACTCAACAATTGTAGGGTGCACTGATGGGGATTCAAATGGGATTACTGTCATTTTATCTTTTGTAGTATAATATTGAGTCATCCACTGTTAAAATATTGTCTTGGCCGGTTTTGCTATGCGTCATTTGCGACAGGGTCGGATTATTAAAGTGTCGTTTGTTATTACCAAAAAATTATACTATCTTTAGGAATATTTTGACAAACGCATTAAAGTTATTTCTTTCAACTTGGTTTTGTGATTTTTTATCTTAATTTGATACATTTGTATCAGCTTATAACAGTTTCTGGCATAAACAAAAAGGCATTAACGATTATCATTAAACTTTTTACAACTATTCCTTATTATTTGAGACCTTATATATTTATCAACCTATCAAAACTGACTTTATTATTATCTTGATGATGTGTTTCTTATTTAAATAGATCATTAACACCTTCCTAGCCGTTTTTTGTGTAGATAAACTTTTCGTTTACGTATACTAATTTAAGACCTCATCAATCATTTCTCAAAGAAATGCAATCTGTGTAGCCGTACGCGGCGCTGCGTTTACCTGCCGGAGCAAAAAAAAACAACAATGACGCTGACATCCCCGTAAACTAGTAGGATATCTCAATTTATGAAGTCCACACAATTCAGCGGCGTCAATTTGTTCTCGGAAATTCAGCATAGACTGACAACAGATTTTGAGTCAATTAAACGAGGCATATTTATGTTTTTATCAACAGCTTTGATGCTACCGTCGTGGACTGAGCTAGTAGTGATATGAAACCTCCAAATAAAACTTAGACGCAGATAGAATTTCTTGGTTAGATAGCATCGCAACGCCTCATTGGCGGCCCTACTCCACGTTCCCATCCTACATTCCTGCATTTCGAATAAGGCTATATTTCAAGAGCGGACGGCATCTGATACCTATCAGACAGCCTTCAAAGGTAACAAACTTGACAACTCATTCCATACTAAATTTTTGTGCTCATAGAGTGTGAACAGTTAAGGATAAATTATACGCGGCTAAAACAAAAATGCCCACTAAGGATCCCATAAGAATAAGTTCTAAGAATTATAGATTTTTATCGGTACGCTTTTGAGTTTCGGCACCACTAACGAAGGTTGGTTTTGGTACCTGTTTATTTTTTCTACGTTCGATCCATGGCGATCGGTGAGCACCACATGTCACGATGAGCGAGGGAGATAGCTGATTTATCGATAGCCACTGACTGTCGTCAGATTTAGTCGAACCAAATTATTCACTGTCAACGTTATGACCTTTGCTTATACTTTTTAAAACCCTGTCATAGAAATTACTTATATCGACGCTAAGGTAATATATGATAATAAAATTTTCAATGTATTTATTCTTTCACTTATAGCAGCATTATTAACAAAATGAGTAAAAAAAGCTTGGAATATGTTATCTAATTAATACAGTTTAAACCAATTAAGAAGTTTTTCAAACCATAAAATAACATAAACAGTCCGATAAAAGTTTTACGAGCGTAACTTTTTATGATCAACATTTATATCAAACTCATCCACGTGTCAAAAACAGTAGGTGATAAGTGTGATAACACTATCTAAAGCTCTACTGTCAGTTGTCCCCTCGCATATGTTGCACGAAGTAACGCTCTTTTGTTAGCCGTATCAAAATTTAGATAATGTGTGTCCGTCCAAATTTCTACTTTATTATTAGCTGGGTTCACTCCAGCTGTCGTGTTTTGTTATATTTTTTTGTCGAAGAGTGGGCAGTGACCGGCCGTTATAGACTGATGCGGTCCCATAAAAGCGAACATGTAATGAGCTTCGAAATTGGTAATGACTATATAAAGTTTTGATATCATTATTTCAAATTATGACTTCATATCCTGCGTCTATAGGCGCTTGTCAACTCAACCGTGTGTCGTTTCTTTTTGAAAAACCGATATCGTTATGAGCCGGACAGTAATTACATTAAAAAAATATATATATCAAATAAAAAATCGAAATCAAATCAAATATTATTTATTTCCTTTAAAATCAATAAAAATACATGAGAAGCTCAAATTTAACATAGGTACATGAACTTTTTAGAAGAGACATTATTATATTGATGACATCTGTCAAAAGTTTACTTATTGTTACTGTTTGTTTACCTCATATTCTGTATTTCGAAATATGAACTCGTTTCCACCCCTAATTCCGTTTGTTAGTTGCCCAACATAGAATTTCATTTGTTTAATTGAGCAACCAAATATTTGGCCCGATTCTGTCAGTGTCGTTAGTTCTGTTAGTGTTCTGTCAATATGTCCACTAATAAAGGACAACATGGCGAGTGGTGCAAAGCTCTGCAGCAATTTGGCGCTAGTGACGACGGAAGACGATAATAATTTGCTTGTCGCAATAAAATTGATGGGAGAAACTGACTTTTCCGTTGGTGGGTTATAAATGTTTTGCTGTTTTGTATTAAACATTATACAAATTATTAACCGTGGAATCATTAATAAATGCAAACAAAAACAAACTAGAATTCGTATGATTAACATTGAAATGTAAAGCTTACTTATTACGAGGCGTATATACCGATGATCGTTATTTCTTATATCAAATCAGCTTAAGGTACATGTTAACTCCGTACGACCTCTTTTTACATTTTATTTATTTTTTCTTTATATAAATGGTGTTGTGTTTTCTGCCTTTATTGTTTATTTTTGTTCGCAACATAGTACCTAAATTCTAAATTTATTCTTTTCATATTTTTGTACTCAATATAAGCGTACAAGTATAAATTCGTATTAAATTAATCCAACTTTGAAATACTTACGTAACATAACAACATACAAGTAACGTCTTCACGTAACAACATACAAGCCTAAATTATGGAATGGTAGTGCGTTGGAATTCAATAAAATAAAAAAGTAGTGCTTTATAAAATGTGTGTGAATAAACAATAAAGTATTTTTACTTCAGCTCGAAATGTTTCGCAAAAGCGTCCGACATTTGGCTCGGTAAATACATTTAATAGCTTTGGATGTTTCACCAGTTGTAAAAATTTACTGTTCAGTTTTATGTCTGACATGGTGCCCAGCAGGGTTTACAGTCAAGTTTATGTGGTCGTGGTCTTTTGACCATTGACCACGCCGTCTCATACACTCGGATATAATTGGCAGTACTTGTCTACTTCCCGTTGTTTATGTCAACAATAATTTTATGAAGCTCCATTTCCTTACAAATAACTCGCATCTTGTTTATTTGTTATATTTAAAACTTCTGTTTTGATTCTACAATAATCAGTTTACTATTGACTTCTTTGCGTTCTAAATATAATCCAGATCAACGTGAGAGATAAGCTTTTATGCCCACTAAAATCGGAGTTGATTTTGAAATTTCCAAAAACGCGTGATTCTCAACGCTGGAGCGACGATAAATCCCCTTTAAATGGACGAGCGGTTTCACAATAAATATCTGATCTAACACCGTCTTCCTGCCCACGTCCATAATTCAGAGAGAATTATTGGTATAAATTAAATAAACATCTCAAGTGGGACATTTACAACGAATGTCCAAGTCACCGCGAAATTATTTATAGAAACTCTTACTTACAACGCCCGAGATAGTTTTAATTGGGTGCAGAAACAGTTTCAGGGCGGTAATATTTAAATCTAAAGAGTTCAGTGTTGTATGCTGTACGTTTTTGAGGTTTTTCTTTTATGGCGCTCAATAAACATGTTGCTAGATTTACCACCATACATTTTGCAGTAATACTTAAGCACCAAACACTTAGTGTTTGATTATATGGCAGTAAACCTTTTGATGGCGCATTCTGAGTGGGTGTTAAATCTTTTTCTGATTTTCTTACGCCTAAACGAACTTGAATGCGATAAAAAGCCAGATTTTATGATACGGGAATCTTTAAGACATTGTTCATCTTGGGTGGTCAAATAACAAGCGGCCTGATGTCTTGGTCTAATAAACACTTGTTTTGCGGCCGGTCCCTATTTTAATGTTTGTTTTCATATTGTGCTTGAAAAAAGAAAAACCTATCCAAACCAAGCGGATACAATTTATTGAGCGTGTTTATTCAAATACCGGTTTAAAAGCATTGTCAGACAGTGTTGGTGCACAGAAATAAAACTGACGTTACGTATGATAACAAACAATGGCTTTTTAAAGATACACACAACCTCTCCCGATGAGAACAATGTATATGATTTTAACATATCTAGTAAATGATATTTCTATTAATATGATACGTTTTATGCAGACGTTGAATTACTTTGACGAGTTAGTATTGCTTATTCCTTTTCCTTTCATGCTGAACCTTGATCCCACCAACTCACATTACGGCGGACATTGGCAGACTTTTGTAGTAACTGCAGTAGTATAGTGTACCATATTTCTAACACGTTCAAGAAAATAGAACATCTCAATGTCTTTACCATATCTGCATGACCTGCATGGGTATTCGATGACGTACGGGTAATGCGTTCGGTTGGCTATTGCAAAAGTCGATCAACAGCAACTAATTATCAGTTGTCACTTAGTTGATCAGCTGATAATTATTTGACCTTACAGTTACAAACAGTTTAAAATGCTATACCTTTCGTCCGCCAGGAATCCAGACACAACAGAAAATCTATTGATTGTTACGCTTTAAGGCTTTTCTCGCGGTCATGATAATTAATCCGATGATATTACTGGAGGCTTAATTTTTTCAACGAGTGGCTTCTTCCTAATATAAATATATTGAAAACTCTCACGTCTTGCTTTTACGAACGAAGTGCCTTATGAGCTATTGAATGGCCCATACAATCGTGTCGACATTATGTTTCATATCAAGACATCTAAGTCGAACAAGATCAACTTTGTCGCTGCCTTATTAATTTCCATTTGCTCATTTATTGGCTGTGATTGGATTATTTCCGCGGCTTCTTCCTCACTGATCTAAAAATATTATTCCTTGCAACGCTTTAAGTTTTATTTTATTATGCTCCCGATTAAATACTTTCATCTCCGTAATAAAAAATATTTTTGATGATTTCATGATCGTTATTCAAAGTGGCTTCTTATCTTCACTATTCAAACGTATCTCACGTGAAGACGTATTCTGTTATGATAACGGATTGACGGTAGTAATTTGTATCCCATACTATTAGTGTTCTAATAAATCATTTGTCACATAAATGTACAGTCACTTTTACGTGTACTTCAATATATTAAAAGTGCTCTTGGATTTCGATAATGCGCAATGGTCTAGTCTCTAGCTCCTTTATTTCTTACCGAAGAAATAAACGTATTGAATAAAAAATGTGTAGACACGTCGAAAGATAAAGTTAATATTTTATTTCAAATTATAAGGGAAACTTATCGGATGACGCAACACCAAACATCGGAACAAGCTGAAACTTTAGCATCGAAAAAAAAAACAAAGAAACAATTAAGTCCTCAACGAAAAACTTTCCGCAAACTCGGCAACTAAATACGACGAAAATCACTTAAGACCCTAAGTCTGAGCATCGCGATCCCACCCCAACTTTTTGTGCGAGAGACAGGAGTGAGTGTCATACATTTTGATGGTGCCGTTTTTGCGGTGCCTTGTTATTGTTGAAACAAAAACGTTCGTTGTTCGCCTGTCCACTGTTTTTGTCGACTTGACGAGTTACACGACGGGCGACTTTAATTTGTCGTGAATAATTACTTAATTATTTGTCCACAATGTTGGATTGTGGTTCGGTATGGTAGAAAAACACGGCGAACTCGCTTGTTTACATACAATGTTTTTTATATAAAATAAAATAACTTCTTAAGACAACCCATTTGATGTAGCGGTTGAGACGTCGGCTGCTACACCAAGGGCTCCGGGTTCGATCCCCGGGTAGTACTAACATTTGTGTGCATGAACATGTCTGTTTGTTCTATTAGACATAGAAAACACCTAAGTGTTTTCTATGTCTAATATATATGTATTTAAAAAAATTATATAAGTATGTTTATCCGTTGTTTAGTACCCATAATACAGGCTATGAAGCCTAAGCTAAGCATGAGCTTAGCATGATAGATGGCGCTGTGTAAATGTCAGTGGAAAATTATTATTATTATATAGGATTTCATACAATGGCAATGGTGATGTGAATATAGTTCTTAATCTTTAATGTAACTTATATATTAAGGTTGCAGAGAAAGAATTATTCTCCTACATTATATCGTCTCCTAGGTTATATGGTCAACTTATCTGTGCATGGATAACGTAAACATACATATTTCATGCCAATAGTTATACCACATTGTTAAACTTTTGACCTAGTATGTCATTACTATCATATTTATGATTTCAGAATATCATACCTATCACTCTCTCTTTCCTCAACCTGTTGCAGTCCACTGCTGGACATAGTTCTCCCCTATTTCGCGCCAGATATTTCGGTCCTCCGCTTTCCTCATCCAGCACTTCTTTTCGCAAGTCGTCGGTCCTTCGGGCCTTGGGGCGTCTCACGCTACGCTTATACCTATTTTTATGTTTTATTAATTGGAGAACTGTCTGTAGAGTTACGTCGATCAAGCTCCAATAATGTTTTACAAAAAGAACTCAGATATTTCTTTTCATTCTATTGCAATTGGCTCTTACCCAAATTAGCTGGGGTACGCCAGTGGAAATAATAACGTTTCCATAACGTTAACTGTACACGTCAAGGGGCGAACAACAAAATGAACTGTCAACTGGGACGTCCAAATCCAATTATTCTTGGCCTTACAAACGCTGAGATTCAAATTAACCTTCATTCTCTTCCCTTTTTACAGGCTATGACTGGATTTTGCGGAGTTGGGCCGCTTTTATGCTATGATACCGGTGATTAGGATTCATTTTTATTTGCGCTCAGAATATTATAATGGCTTTATAACGGCCAAGTTTCTTCACTCGAGATATTTGGTTATCAGAAATGTCATCTCCGCTCGCGGGGGGATTACGGCGATCGGGTAGTTCTTTTGGAATAAGACAATTATGAGCGACGTTTAATATGAAAATGATGATGGAGTTTATGAATTGTTTTGAACTAGATTAAGAGATGTTACACTTAACCAATGGATTCAATGTTTCCCAAACAATGATTACTAATTTATTAAAATTCTGAAATTGTAAAATTATACATGATGAACAAATTGTTGAACACTATCACATGTTTAACATTTTTTGACAGATTGTCAAGATCTCTCTGCTATTTGGCAGAATTCACCATGACAGATAAGGATAGCTATGCTATGTTGCTTTTGTAATTAATTTCAAACCTCCCAATAGTATTTATTAATTAACCAAATGTTGTGCTGTTAGTGCTTTCGTCAATAATCCTGACAAAAGATCTGATATGAGGATGTACCTGAGTCAAACAAAACAAACCAAATCTTTCAAATCAAATCAAAATATCTTAATTGAAATAAATATTTTTCTTTTGAATTGTCAATTGTTATTATTATATTTTTTATGACTCTACCAAAGTAAAAAATGCTAATCTGAGTCAAATTCAGCAATGATGCTGAAGTTAACAAAGGTTAATATTTGGTAGTAAATTAGCGTAATGTTTAACAAATGGCTTTCGCGTAAAGCAAACCAGTATTTCCAAAGCAGAATCATATTTTACTTGCTTATTTCATCAATTAATATTTCCAACAAAGCATTTAGTAAGCAAACAACCTATTTTATCCTGCAGCTCAAAATGCAAATTAATAATTACATAAATAGTTACATAACATAAGTTTTCTTGACTCATGAAATATTCTTTATGTTTATGCCAAACATACCAATTCTGAAATCCCATAATATTGGACCAATATAAATGTGTAAACTTTAATATAAGCGTTACCGATAATTCTTGTGTTTACATTTTAGACACTTGAATAGGTTTCAAGTTATTCTTCTGTTTGATATGTAACCAAATAAATTAATTGCCGAGGGATTTTAAAACGTTATTCTACGCCCCGTTCCAGTGTGTGTCACTGCGTTGCCAGAGCATGACAGTGCTTCTGTTCCATTTTACACCACTCGTGTAACGAGCAAGTTTGGCTTTGGTAACATAAGTTGACTGCTGGGACTCTTGGAATCCCGTTAAGCTGATTACGTGAGTTTATTTACGTAGTTTATGTTAGTGACATTACGATGAAAACTTGTTCATATTTTGGTTTACTAATGTATCGACATTGAAACTATATAACTTATTCTATAATAATAATAAAAAGCGTCGGTGGCTCAATGGTGTGGACTGTTGCCTACCGGGAGGGCTGAGGTTCAAATCCCGACACGTATCAATGTGTTTTCGAATTTTCGAAATTATATGTACGTTATCCGACGCTATTGCGGTGAAGGAAAACATCGTGAGGAAACCTGCGCACGCCTGCGAAGAAATTCCAAGGTTGTGCGTGAAGTCGTCCAACCCTGGGCCCGCGTGGACGACTAAGGCCTAATCACCCTATACGGGTAGGCTCGTGCCCCTCGGTGGGGACGTTTAATGAGCTGATTATGATAATGATGTTAATACAAATAAAGAAATTATCTATCTATATACTACCTACTATCTTACTTCTACTACTTGCTATCTTGATTACCTTGTAAAAATAAAAGTACCTACTGAGTTAGATATTGGACCCAGATATTTTCTCTATAACTTTTCGGTCTTAACTTTCACTTATCCAAAGTTGTCTCCAGCTGTTAATAACTTACGTTTCATTTTGTCCCTTTTCTTGGAAAAAAGGTGTTAGAGTTTGTGCCGTGTGTACCTTAATGTTCAGTTTAATTATATGTTTATGCCCCTAATTGTCGCGGGACTTCTTACTTTAATGTCGTGCGTCTTTGTCGACTTTAATTATATCACTAATGTTTTCGCCTTGACTTGCTTGTAATGTTTTTTTTTTATTTGGTGTTGTAGTTTCATTTGGTTTAAATTCAAGAAATGATTTTTATTTGTATTTATGGTCTTTAAACTTATTGTGTTTTTTTTTCAAATTCCATATGCCAGTAGTACTAGATAGAGAGGAGAGTAGGAGAAGGACATTGAATTTTAAGAATCAAGAATATATTAAAAAATATATTCTTGATTCTTAAAAGAGTTCCGATATCTAACATATAAATAATAATATAACAAAAAACAATATTTAGCTAAAATATGTTAATTTTCCGTTCATTTAAATGAAGTGAGTGCTAAATTGACTAGTATTTTCAAATATTGCAAAGATGTCGCAAAACAATATAACAAAACAATATACTACCTAATTATCCGTAGCCATAAAGCTGACAATAACTAGTTCGAACCTAACAGATTGCCGAAAGATAGAGAAACTTCGCTCGCATCTAATGTACTCCACTTAGGAAGAAACGACAATCAATCAGCTGAGGCCTACTAAAGAAATCAAACTCGGGATTATTCTCCTAGTGACGAATGGCTCGGTAATTGCTCGAGATGTTGTCGGGGACAGAGTTTTTTTTGCCCAAGACAAAAGTCGCATTCGCTTAAATAACCCAGAAAATTGATGGGCCGCCGTGATGGTGAGTGACCGGCCTATTCTTGATTACTGCAGCTGGATTATGGTGAATTTGTAACTGAAAACAAACTTTTGCTTGTAACTTTGTTAGCAACATGTCGACACTAGACCAAATTTTTATTTTTTTCTAAACTGAGGTTGAATGTATAAGACCCATTTACATAACTGTCGATATTATAAATATATATTTTTAATATTTAAAAAAAAACTTATTTATTACATGTTGTACAGACACATCAGGGTAAATAAATAGACTGATAAGTTGAATTGACCATGAATAGGGCAGCCATGTCATTCCCTGAATTATTTGCAGTAGTAGGAGACCAGATAGGAATCGTTTGGAATCGAAGTCTTTGTTTATCACATTAGGCTGCAATGATGATGATGATGAAAAATACATTTAATACAAAGTATTACACAACACAGACAAGTCGTATTCCGTTATTTACTTTAAAACTATTCTCAGTACTATCTTTATCTTAACAAATTCATATCAGCTTACTCGCTTCATTATACAAACGTGATATTCTATAACCGTTAAGTATTCCACATTCACCAACTCATCTACTTCGCAAAGTCGGAACGTTCCAGAAAAACGCGCCGATTTACGAGGCATCCCATTTGCGATGGAAAAAACTTGCAATACCTCCACTCGGCTTCGGATTGTTCGACGCCATGGTTTTTGGCGTGAATCCCCATGTTTGGCGGACGATTCGCCAATATTCGGAATACCGATGTAATCACTCCACATTCCCAACTTTATAAAATGTAATATTTTCGTCACTACTTATTGTTTTTGTATCTTGAAGCTGTATTAGAAATTGTGCTTCCCATTATATCTATTTCTTATGAAATTATTAATCGTATTGTTTTTTAACAAATGTATGGCTTTTTTGTCGCTTATCCTTCTTATTTTTCATTGAAATGCTCATAAATCTGATCTACTGTAATTAAAACGACCGATCATGCCGTATTTATTATACGAGAAACACAGGAATCTAGTTCAGTTAGCTGTTAGTTATACTACATTCGTGAATATTATTCTCAGAAAAGTACCTGAATGACAATTCAATTTTTATTCTACTGAATCAGGTGACATCGCTATGAAAAAGTTTCTTATGGCAGAACCTATTATAACGTCATCTATTTTTCTTCTTGAGCGTGTTTTCGCCCAGCGTAATGCATGGCCTCTCCAACTTTCCTCTAATGTTCCGATCAGAGGAAAGTTGCAGGACAGTTGCGCTCTAATCGGAACGGTTGTCCGTCACCCTTCTCCAGATTGGGCCTGAGATCTGCTTGATATCATCGGATCATCGGGCCTACACTTCTTGTGCTGGCTATCCGGGGAAAGTAGCCAGGGTCATTTTGGTTTAGCAGTCTGATCTTACCCAGAGATTCTTAGCACACCCTACCCCACCACCACTAACGTTACCGCTACCATGGTTCAGGCTGGTGGGGTTGTAGGGACTGCGGGCTGTGATATTGTTGTGCTTTCCATGTAAAATAAATCGGAGGTACCACCAGTCCATATTTTAGTTTTAATAGTTATAATAACCAGTATCTAAAACGCACGTTACATTTAATTTACTTCCTATAAAGCATAACCCTATACCAGATGAAGGTTGATTTAAATTCGGGTCCCCGTAGAGTCAAAGTTTAAATGAAATTGCTGTTGGATTTAATACAAAAATTGGAAAAAGGGAAAATCTAAAAAATAATAGCAACGATAAAACCCAATATTAAATTGTTTCTTCACGCGTCGCTGACTTTTTTGATGGTTCACGTTATATGAAGGTACAATTTATAAAAATACTTTTATTGCTTTAGCACTTTTGTGTAGATATGATTGTTTTATTAAATTTCAGTGGACGTAGACAGCTTTAGCTTTTTATACTGGTATTTATATTAAAAAAAATATTCTTGCATTCAGTAAGCAGTTTTCAATTTGGATAAAACATTTTCCTTTATATTTCAAAGCCAAATAAAAAAGGACATCAAAAACCACTACTGCTTAACTCTAGCTTGTTTTTAGGTTTAACGAACTTTTTAAATCAAAACTTGTTTTTCACTTTAAAATAAGTATCCACTAGGTATTATTAGTTAATTTGCCACGTCTAATAAAATTGTATGTAAAATGTGATTAAGTTTCAAGTTTACTGCAACTGTAGGTACTATTGTGTTAGTATGAATGCAGATGGACATTTAAATAATCAATACTAGAATTTGCTGTCGCATTAAATATCTAAAACACTAAACTTGTTACAAGTTAACACTTACTTAGTTTAAAATTGCTAAACTATTAACGAAGGCCTCTCCTAAAGACTTCTATGCGGACCAATTCTTAGCAGCTAGGCTACCCGTCACCTTATCCACGTCACGTCGGTCTTGATTGTGGCTGTACACTTTTCCGTTAAGTAAACATTCACAAACCTTATTAGTATCCAAAAAGAATTGGAGATGCTTCGACCCTCCGTATTAGAGATCGATGATGAACTACCACTCTTTTCCCAAAATTAGTCACAACAATTCAGTAGATTTCATGGCTTAACATGAAGAGAGCCCATCTACTACACTAAAACTCTTAAATTTTATATAGCTAGTCTAAAACCAATGATATTCTGTATATTAAAAGGTACATACGCCATCCTTGCCTCAAAACCGAACCGCCGAAGAGAGTACAGTTTGTGTTTTAGGTAAATGTACGCTCATTCGAAATATGTGTATGTGTGCTGTCGCTGCATTCGGAACACTTTTTCCGATTGTTTTGTGAGCATATCACGAATCTATACTTTTTTACATCATTGTCTAAAACACATTTAATAAAAAAAGTAATTAAAACATGACCCCAAACGTAATGATTGCTCCGATATAACACTTCCAAAGCATAAACAATGCAAACGCCCGGACGTCGGGATTTCATTTTGAATCCAAAGAAAAAGCCTCGAACGGACCACACATAAATCCGGGCGTATTCAACCCGTTTTTGTGGATAACCGGCCGCGATTTGGGCTGGGAAATCGCAACCTTGTCCGGATAAAAAGTTCGTGTTAGGGCCCGGTTTAAGTTACAAACGGCCACCTTATAATGCCGACCCGACAGTTTCGTCAGATCTTATGAAGCTGGATAAAACGATTAGATTGTTGTCATGATATTGATATTGAATATAAAGATTTATATTTATTCGTACAAAGCATGGCAATTTAAGAAGAAAATAAGAGATTTTTCCAGCAGGCCAGGGTGAACAGGATAAACAATTAATGATAAAAGCGGTATACGCAAACAACGCATTTCAGTGTCCTCTGGTATTGCAAATGTACATGGGCGACAGTGTCGTTTACCATCAAATGAGCCGTTTGCTCGTTCGCCTATAATGGCATAAAAACATGCTCTAAACATACATTTATTGTTATATGCTTTTGAAAATTATAGGAATTTCAGGTACGCAATAGACCCGCTTACACATAATTATATTAGATACATAAACATAACAGATAAGTGGAATGAAAAAAGAATAAAAATTAATGTTATAAATAATGAGACACAATACCTAACAAAAATAATTCCAGTTTTATGATTATGATTAATAAAGGGATGGTTTGGGATTTAAATAAATTAAATTCAACTTTTGGGACCCCTAAACAACCTGTGAGATTGACGTTGAATGATAAAAAGTAAGCGAAGGGCTAGACACGCCCTTATATGCATTGAACCAGTACGGGTAACGTTACGGTTCGAAGCACCTCTATAAGGAAAATTATTGGGTACGGCCTTTTTCTAAGATGGTTTAACAAGTTTATTTCAATCCTTAATTAAACAATGAAGTATTGAATTCGACTTAACATTTTAAAAATGACCAAAATTTTATCCAACATTAACATCAACCGGAATACCTAAAAATTAAACATTCTAACAACCTTCGAGTAAGTACAGGAGCTGAGTACTCATTGAAATTGTTTTCCAAATGGACTAAAAAGTAATTTCGTTTATTAAAACAATGAATAAAAAATTCAAAATTCGTGTAACCAATTAGTGTACTTAATGAAATCCGTTGTCCTTCTTGATTGGGTGGGATTTTATGTATTGATTTATTATAGGCAAAACGTATTGGAAATCAGCAAATGTATAATTTTAAATAGTAAGCTTAGCACTGCAGTACTCATAGAAGTTTAAGTGAAAAGAGAGCGCTGCTACCCTTTTTCTTTAAAATATTTTTTATACCTACGAGCTACCTCTTGAGAAACAAGCGGAGGTGCTAATATTTGTCTTCTCTTCTGCCATCACAGAACGACATATAAAACAGTTTATTAAAAATATAATCCACCATATGTACCACAGACTCCAAAATAATGTTGGAAAGTTCCAAAAACGTAGAGACGTTATTATCTTCATAACGAGGGCCTTGATCTCATCGAATACCACAAACCATACTAAGAGACAATAGGATATAAGAAAGAGATACTTTTTAAAGTTTCAAGGTGTTGAATTCGGCGCGTATTATCAAATTCCTCAGTAAGTGGCCACGATCTCTTATGGCGGCTGATTAAAGATGCCATTTGTATAAAGAAATAAATTATTTTGTTCTTATTTCACTCGATCGGTTCGAATAATTGACAGACTCTTAGTCCGTTAAACACTTTATTGACTTAAATAGGTTATTTCATTGAATTTGTTGCTAATTATAAGTAATATTGTTTTATGTAATGTTATGACTCGTAACTTTATTATCAAATTTGTCCAAGCAAGATTTGTAGTAATTTTGAGTAAATGTAGCTGAATATGTCACAGCCTTAGATAACAATAAATTAACTAGACAACAATACGAAGGCACAATCACAAAGAAATATCAAACAAAAAATGAGCCGCTTGACACATACGTTGACACATGTTATATTTATAGCATACAATTATTAATTGAAATTTGGTCTTAAAGCGTCATTAAAAGGGTACAAAATCAAAAGCACGAGCATACTACAATGTTACTATGACATGTAGCAAGCGACGTGATTATGAATTAAAAAAATTCTCAAGTGACGGATGGGCATAATTTTCCCGAAGACTTTTTTTAATTGATATTGAGCGTCTAGATAGTTTATTGTTTATCTTAGGCAATGATGTAAAAAGTATGGATTCGTGATATGCCCACAAATTAATCGCAAAAGTGTTTCGAATACAGTGACAGCACACATACACATATTTCGAACACATTTACCTAAACAAAAGAGTACAAACTGTAATCTCTGCGGTTCGTTTTTGAGGCACGGATGGCGTATCTACCTTTATACATACAGAATATCATTGATCTTAGGTCACGCCCTTTAAAATATTGTAAAGGTATCCGCGACATTCAGAGAACTTCTGTCCGCTGGAAGTGAATGTTATTGTCCTATCAAATTATCATTATGGTGATGAGCCTCTTAAATACCATATTTAGATACTAAATTCTAAATTCTTATACCGAAAAAAAAATCGTGTTGAACGATTATATCCCCTTTTAAAAACACAATAAGCACGAGCTAACTCTTAACCAAACGGAACCTTTTTGCGTTGCGTCACCGTGAAATTGTTCCAAAAGTAAATTTCCTCTATTTAAACTTCAATCTCAAAGAAATTACAGAAGGCTACCAAAGGTATTGTTGCCTTCATCCATTTCAAATCAAATATTCAAAACTATGCATTTTCTCAAGTATAAGAGAATATTAAACCCTGAAAAACGATTGAATAGGCATTTTTTTGCGTCAGCTTTTTACACTGAGTGCATCTTGAGTTTCCACCAAATTGTAATTCAGAGTGCCTCATGTAATTAAAACAAGGTAATCCTCTAATGTGAATCTAATGACGTTTTCTTGTCCCTACTAGTATACTTATCAACAGTGCTTGTAAAGTATTTGCATTTAAAATAATCTTAATTTAATACTAGCTAGCGTAGTAACAAGAAATTTATTTTCAAATTACTTAATTAGTAGTAGACTATAGAAATAGTTTTCCACACATTGTGTGTACATCCAATGAAAGCTTCTGTGATATTTCAATCTATGCCGAGATATTACGACATCAAGCACATCGCTAGTAAGCCGTGTCGTATTATTCACGCACGTACATCCCTTGATAGAGTTCGTGATACCGACGATAAAAAGGTGAGATCAGTGACAGTGGTTGCACTTTTATTTGTTTAAAGAATAAGACAGCTTATTCAGTGGTAGAGTTAGAAAGAGACAGCCTGAGTGATAAATGACGATTATTATGTTGATGCTAAACCTTTTCAAAGGTGTATATGTCAGTTATGCTTCACTAAGTTATAGGTAATAATGCAAAAGGCGGCTAAATTGGACAGTTTAAAAAAAAATGCGGCAAATAAGAATTGTATTGTATAATTATATGGGTATATATATTCTATCATGGGTAAATATATTATTGTATTGGTCATTATACAATTATAGGTTGTCAAGAAAATAAGTACATTGATAAATAAAATCAAATAGTAAAACCACGCCTGTTTTTATTATTTGATTTTATGATGAAATGATTTTATAAACATTTATTAAGACATTAAATTTCATAAATTTTCCATGAAATAAATAAACAGTGGTACAGGGAAAAGATATTCTCTCCAATGTATGCATAACTTCAAACAAAAATATACTCTTTGTGTACGTACCGCGTCTCGCGAAATACCCGCATAAAAACACTCATATCACGAGATATGCCATTTCGCCGCGTGGCTGAAGCCTTGAGACGCACTCCGTAATTTTCTTCGTTAAATTAAAGGCAAGTACAGTCACGGGCGCATTCCATCTTCATTTCCGTAAAGTCTAAAATGGAAGCTTTAAAATTATATGGTACATTAATAAATGTTACGAGATTGGATGACTGTAAAATCTTTAAATATATATATATATTATATATTATATTAATTACTAATTATATATATATATATATATATAATTCAGGTAATTTGAAGCCAACAAACGTTGAAGGCACATGATTGAAAGTGCATTCGTTGTACTATGTTCATCATATGTAATCGGATGAGTAACTTAAAAATATATCTCGAGTCGTCAGTAATGAATAAAAATCCACCAACCCGACTATGACTACTACGTAGTTAAATCACGCCTAAATCTATCTCTTGATTAATGCTACTTGGGAACCCTTGTGCCCAACAAAGTGACGTTATAGGTTTATAATAACGTTTAAAATAAAGCTTTATGTTCTATGCAAATCAAAATATAACATAATATATTTCAATGGATTGTGTTACTACATTATTTTCAACTACCAATGTAAAGAAGGTTAATCAGTTTTATCACCGAAATATAAAGTAATAAATTTGGACGATTTTGGATAATGTATTGAAAGGGTGTCGGCCATCCCTCGTAAATTCACTTTGCCTTTTACGCGACAAGATTACCATTAAAAATATAATGTATGTATTGTATAATTTTACGGCTTGGATTTGTCTTTGGATCGATGGAAGGCTTTGAAGGATTGACTGGTAGAAGCTGGCTGGCGAAAGCAGATGACTAGGATATCTGCCCAGAAGTAGCTTTTGATAAGAGAGATAAGGAAAAAATCCACTTTGACGTACTTCAAAGCTACGTGTCGAGGACATGTTAAGTCTGTATCGGCTACCAAAATGGCGACGTTATTAAAATTAAAAACCTATCAAAGCCGTTATGGAACTCATGAACTCATTCATCATCAATCTGAATCCCTAATTTATAAGTTAACTAGCGACCCCGGCTTCGCACAAGTCCAATGCTGATAATAGGCACGCTCCCGCCGCCCCGGCCGGCCTGTACCGCCGCAAACCTTAAAAAGAACAGTATTTCTTCACAATTGAATATTATTTGGGTTGTGAGGGCTATTCAGGCTTACACAGACCTGTAGTCACTTCGATCTAGAAGATCTTTTGTCTCACAATTGAATAGGTGCTACGATTAATATACTTATAAACCTTCCCCTTGAATCCCTCTATCTATTAAAAAAACCGCATTACAATCCGTTACGTAGTTTTAAAAATTTAAGTATATACAGGGAGAAAAAGCGATTTTGTTTTACACTAAGAGTATGAAGTGAAGGAGACCACTACCGAAGCATTCATTTATTTTATACCCAAACAAGCAGTGTACATCACACAATCTATTTCTGTAATCTGAACTAATTTCACATTTATTACGGGTACCAAATGTTCGCTAGTCAAAGCGGACAATATCAAAGGAGACATCTTGTTTCATTGTTTTGGCTTGGTGTTGACAAAAATAAAACGATCTCGTTTTGGTGAATTCGAAATGCATCTGGGTGGCATCGCGTCAAAGCTCGTCTGTGATAGTTATAGAAATTACATTTCTCTTAACGTTTCGTATTTTTTATTGTCTTTGAACATAGTAAATAATATTCTGAACTCTAGAATTTAAGAAGTTCAGAATATTCTGAAGTTGGATTATTTTGATTATGCATCCACAAAAATAAAGTATATTTATTTGTTAGTCAGTAGTCGTATTGCACCACACAAGACTTAGGCCCGTATTCTAAAACGAGACTCAAGCGTTGATTTTCTTTTCTTCTTTCTCTTTACGACAAATAGTCTTAATTTAAGTAAGATCATCATTGAGTTTTGTTCTAAATAAGGGCCTTAGTATTAAAAATTAAGGCTTCATTTCCCGAGCTAAAGTACTATCTCCATTACTCCTCCTCCTATTTTACTTCTTGATCATTCGGCAGTCATAACCATCATCATTCCAGTCCTATTGCTGGCCTATATGGCTTCCTTCGAAGAATTAATGTTGAGAGGCTTAGACGTGAAATGTGTTAGCTGATACTCCTAATATCTCTTCAGAAATTGATCGCTACTAACTACTAAGTTATGTGATATGTTTAAAGAAAGGAACCCATGTCTACATAGTGAAGTTGCAACAAGATATCGAGTTATAGGCTTATCAAAAAAAATCGCATCTCGTCAATCACAATAACAAATTGCAAGCGCACAACCAATTACGTGTATTAAAGTGCCGTCCAATTTACTTACAGCTCACAAAGTACTGGATAAATTAAAGGATTGTATTAAAATAGTGCCTAGAGCGCCAATTTTCATTTGTACCCCCATAAATAAAGGCGTTCTGACTCACTTGTTTTATTTAACATTTTGTTTGGTGCCTTGTTAACTATTTGTGAATATAAATCGAATTCTCTCTTATAAAAATAAAGTGCTTTCATCTTCATATTAATTTCATCCTTATGTACATTTTAAGGTCTGGCTAGGACATTTGGAATTATAGGCTCAAAATGATAATGTCCATTAACAGGCTTCCATCCACAATAGATTCTTAGATGGTCCTATACTAATTTTTGTAGACAAATTAATTTTTAAAAACAAATTAATTGTAAAACAATTAGTTCTTGTCAAGTTTGAAATTAATCATTATCATAACCATTTGAAGCGTAAGTTAGTATTGTTATATAAAGACGATATGCAAAGGATAAGTACTACACTACACGCAGTTTTATTAACTTGTTGGAATAAATTATAAATCCTCGTTAAGAAATGTATGCATAATGATATTGATATAAATACACTTTTATTTAAGGTCATTGCGCCCATTTAGACTACAATTTCAAAAATAAAAAAGACTTCCAACAAACGCTTTTTGCATTAAAACTAACGCCACTTTTAATAAACAATTCAAATTAAAACAATAATCATTAACTTTTGTAATATACTAACTAGCAATGAGATTGTCGATGTAGCTTAAACTGTACCTTGGAGAGACGACTCGAATGTTAACTCCCTGCTCGTCACCAGACTATTTCTATTCACATTTATGTCCCAACTGCTGCGACACAGTGGGTTTATCGCCAATATAAATAAAGACTGCTCCCGTATACTATACAGTGAACGAGCCGACAAAAAGTAGGTTTCGTTACGGATCTATGTATTACAAAATAGTTGATCATTTTGTTGTGACATAGAAATATATTGTTATAATATCCTGTTTGTGAGATACAAAGAAAAGGAAATTTTAATTATTAGTCTTGATGAAAAATATTCAATAATCTTATAATTATTGTGCTTTACTTTGATATTTTAAATGTATTTTTATTGTATTTTTTGTATTCTTTTTGACGTTCATAAGTGCTTTTTGTAAGCCTAATCTGAATAAATGAATTCTGAATTTGACTTTGTAAAAATGCTGTGGTGTTTGCTATAAAAGATAATTGAATGAAAATAATAATAAAAATGGTTTAATATATTAATATGCTGCAGAGCGAGTGAAATTGATATTTAAATAGTGTAATGTAAGCCAACAAAAAGAATACCGTTTCGAAACATAACTACAAACATTTTTTTTTTTTATATTGCTAAAAATATTCTCCAATTTTTTAAAAGCTTCCTTTTTCGACTTTTCGCATTTCTGTAATATCTTTCTAATAGATCATCAACCCTTCACTAACAACATTCATTTTAAATTGACCTCGTTGGAGTCCCTATTTAGAGCTCTACTTTTTGGAATCGTAAACAAGGTAAGTCGGACATCCAAACCATCAGAATGAATTTTACAGACATCTTTTATTTTTTACTTTCTACAAAGAAACAGTTCTATCGCACTTGCCAAATTTGAGCAGCATATAACTTTAAAAATAATATTTTTAAAAGCACTCTACAATTGTTTATACTTTTATTTTGTATAAAATAAAGTATTTTCATATTTGCTGTTCTATGAGAACATTTTATATATTCTCTCCAATAAACAACATTTACACAAACATTTTTAAAAAGGAAGAGATAAATTGTTATATTT
>PQWD01007626.1:0-37146 GCA_019425675.1 Leucinodes orbonalis | reverse complement strand
ATATTCTTATATGGTAGCACGTAAATACAGAATATTTTAGTAGAGAACTCGTTATTCATCTTAATTCTGCCAAATATGGCAACCTTTTAATGACTTTTTGCGTCAAAAAACATTCAAATAAATATCTCTATAAGAATACCACTGTTTGTCCGTCTAGAAAATGTCATGCAAATATTGTTTTGGTGTTAGGTGTGGGTGACGAGGGCATTCGCGCTATATGCGGCGGTTGCACGTCACTAGAGCGGCTGGATGTGTCGTACCTGGGCGGGCTGAGCGACGCCGGTCTTCGCGCATGCGCACGCCTGCCGCGACTCGAGACGTTGACTGCGCGGGGGCTGCCCGCGCTGTCCGCCGACGCGCTCGCGCACTGTCTACGCGCCGCACACCGCCTACAGGTACCACTGTTAACAGGTACCCCGTATACTGCTTGCAGGTACCCCGCTTACTATGTGCAAGTACCCCGCTTACTATGTGCAGGTACCCCGCCTACTATATACAGGTACCCCGTATACTGCGTGCAGGTATCTCGCATTCTGCCTGCAGTTACCCTGCACACCGTCTATGCTGTATCGTATCGTACTGCGCGTAGTTACACCGCATACTGCGTGCAGGTACACCGCATACTGCGTGCTGCGTACTGTATGCTGGGTTCTAAACACGGATAAACATATTTTTATACGTTTTTTATTTGTAAGGGAGCGTTCAAGTATTACGTAACGCAATTTTTGAAGATCTTAAACCCCCCCCCCTCCCTTGTAACGCACCGTAACGTTATTCTTTACTCCCCTTCCCACTCTCTAAACGTTGTTACGTAACACTCAAGTGATCATTTTTACCCTAAAGTCACAAAAAGTATGTTGCGGATTTTATTTACAATACAATCTAGGGATTCCCCGTAAAACATAAATGAAAAGGTTTGCCAATTTTGGAGTTTTAATTCCCTATCTTACATAACGTGTTGCAAGAAAGCCACCCTCCGCCCCTGTAACGCATCGTAACGTTTTACGAGATCCTCCCTCCCCCCAAATTGCGTTAAGTATTACTTGAACGCTCCTTAAATACAAAATATAGCAACACCCAGACCATTACAAACCAACATGTTCATGCTCACAAATGTTTGTACGTCACCAGATGGGACGTCAAAAATTATCTTCTTTCTTTTTCAGGAGATAGACGCATGTGGCTGCGACAACGTGTCTGAGGAGATTATATCGGCAGCAGTGGAGGTTTTGAATGAGCGACCTCGTCAGCTGATTCTACGACTCGGCGGTACTTCGGTTGCTATGCAGGAAACTCTCGAGGTTTGTATTGACAATACTAAGTCGCCTCGCTGAACGTGAAAGGTTCATATTTATATCTTTATGGCACTCCATTAGTAACATAAGTGTTCGAACAATGTATAGAATCTAGCAATGCGCTCATGCCCTCGTTTTCTCCCGCTTAAAATTGAGCTCCGACGCGAGTTTGCCTGGATTTATCATTGAAATTTTAGCCGACCATTACGCAAGTCAAACTATTATTTAGCGGCACGCGTATCTCATTCGATGTATGTAGTGGTTACTATTTATTACTTATTTTAATGGATCATTAAAATTAAAATAATATTCAGTAATTCATACGATTTATTCAGTAATTCATACGATTCCAGTGTTTCATCACAACAAAAAAATAATTAATATACAGGATGAATATCAATGGCATCCATTCTACCTATTATTCTACTTATATTATGGAATGTTTTTATGGGAACCAAATACCATTAAGATTTATCATGTTTTACAGCATCAATGATTACTAAATTAGCCCATTGGATTGGGCACTTCGATAATTGATTATACCTCGTACTACTTTATATTCAGCGCACGGGTGCCGTGAACCCGTCTCACATCATATTTAATTGAAAATTATGTTTTGTTAATTTTTTTTTTACTTTTTTTATTGTACTATATAACATTTATGAATCGGAAAGTGGTGTACATGATTTCTAGAGTTTAAAAATATTTTAAAATATTTTTTTGTATCAATTGATTTGCTTCATATTTAGGGGATGTACTTTTTAATCACGAGTATGTTCTTAATTTAAAAAATTGCCTATGATCTCGATTTCACCCTGTATATATTATAATATTATTTTTTTACAGGAAAGCAACTCTGATATACAAGGCGAAGGAAGTGCACAGCCTCGTGTCGAGCAGATATGGGTACTTATTTTATGACTTTAGTTTTGTTTTTTTTTAAGTTAAATGCTTTAAGTACAAAAATTCGATCACCTATCGTGATGATTCAGACTGATTCTCTTAAGCCCGTTTTCTAGAAAGAGATTCAAGCGTTGATCTTCTCTTAAGTAGAGTGAAAAAGGGATAGCGCTCTGTACGATAAATAGCACCATCCCTTTCTAACTCAATTTAAGTAAGGATCAACGATGAGTCTCTTTCCAGAATATGGGCTTTACTGTGTGAAATATTTTAGCTAATTGGGTTGGGAAATTGATACCAAATTCAACCCATAACATGTCCCCAGGTTGACTTAGTTGCCAACCTAACCACTACAACTCTTAAGATAATATATCTTTTAAAGCAAATTAAATTTTGGAATGTTGGTAGAACTCTTTTGCATGGTCATTCTTACCCGACCTCTTCACTACTCGCGAAGTTGCACGAAGTTAGACGAATACGATAGTGTAAAGAGGCAACTTCGGCTTACTTCGTCCGACTTAACTTCGCCTCGGGCGACTTTCATTTGCTGTCGGTTTTAGAACCGAGTCAATGGGCTCGAAGTTAACGCACTTCGTTCATGATTTACCTCTCAACACTACTCGGCCGGTCTCGTACTACTTCGCGAGTAGTGTATAAATATATATCCACAGACATTCACACAGCGCCATCAAGCCCAAAACTAACTAAACCAAACTGCCTGCAATATGGATACTAAACAACGGATAAACATACTTTTTTTGTAATTACATTCATATCATACATACATAAAAAACACCCGGACAATATAAATGGACATGTTCATGCTCACAAATATTTGTACTGCCCGGGAATCGAACCCGGAACCCTTGAGATAGTAGCCGACGTCTCAACCTTTACACCAGATGGGTCGTCAAATAATCGTGTATAGGAAGCATTACACTGATACTATCGACGATATAAAGCGATATTATAAAACAGTTTACAAGTACACTTTTATTAAATCCCGTACTTAAACCTCTGCAGTAGTTAAATCCTAAAACATGGTATTCCGCTCATTCTGGAAGGAATGAAATAAATAAATAAAGCTCACGCCTTGGTCCCAGAGGGGTAGGCAGCGATGATGGAAGGAATGCTTTTCAGTTTTTAATATTAAATTGAATGTGTATTTCAGGACTTCCCGACACACAAGCTACTGACGGTGAATACTCAAGAGGACCGCAGCAATCCCAATCTGAGGCCAGACTTTGTTGATCGCGTTTTCGACTACCATTCAGATGACTCGATCGACGACCTCTATGATAACGAGCTTTATGAGGTCCAGGATTTCGACGATTTTGATTTACCTGGTATGTACCCAATGTAATGTAAATTATACATACAGTAATCGGAAAAAATATTGCGCATCCATTTTTGGTAAGAGATTACATTTGGGTTTGTAGAGCGTTATTTCTATCACACTAAACACTACCAGCCCGGTGTAAACTTAGTAAATGTGTGCTTTCGTTAAAATAAATTTTTAAAAAACTTTGGTGTGCATTATTGTCTGTCTAATTTTTAATTACAAAAAAGGAAATTTTGAAAATTATTGAAACTCAGTCAATCTATAACTCATTGACGTCATAGACCGTTCAGAAATTGTATGTAAATATGTTATTTTGACAATACATTATGCATGATGATAACAATCTTATATTTACAAAGATAGAAACTTAACATGTACACCGTAAAAGTTTGGTTTTATTGTTTTTGGCAATTTCTTAAAACCATAATAATATATATATATATATTTGTTGTTTTTAACATTGTGTAATAACTAAAAGGAAAATTACAGATGACGACTTCCTTGACCACGACGACGACGAGATCAACGGGATATACGCGTTCGGTGGGATCCATGCTGCCGACATTTTACTACTATGAGAAGCATGGGCCTGCGCAAACCTTCCCCGATAGGGACGATATGGTAACATGTATGCAATAATGCTAACTTAGTTAACCTATAATCATTATACAAATGTTTTTTTTTCATTTAGAAGTGATTCATTTGTTTTTCGTGTTTTTGTTTTTTAATACTTTTAAAGAAGAATATCAATCAGGTCAAAATAACACAAACAGTAGAAACATTCTGTTTCTGAGTACAACCTACATTTCATTATTCGTTTAATATTTGTAACTATTGTTTTGTGGTTAGTAGTTACTGTAAAATTATCGTTTAAAGTTATCATACAGTTAATCTTATATATTATTCTAAACGATGTATTTGTCTGTGATGCCTTAATGTTGATAAACATTGTCAATACTGGATCTTATAATTTACTGCTTACCTGTTTGAATGTAAAAAATAATAATAATATCCTTTGTGTATTGTAACTATAAGCAAAGTCTGAAATATTGTGATAGTTATAATTATTTATGTACCTAACTCTTCTGTGTTATGCTGTTTTATTTCTTTACATGTAATATGTTAACAAATAGGTTATCCGCCCCTGTTGTATGTCAATGGTACATTATATATAGCGGTTGTAGTTTTTAGATTGTTTATCGCGCAAGCTTGTAAGCCAGTTGGTACAGGTGGAGCTCACGCGTTGCCGTCTAACTAGAATATAGCCTTAGCTCGTGTAAAATTATATCACTATTATGCTTTCGTTAAACCCGACTGTCTGTGGATCAATTGTTTGTGGCGCAGTTCCACATTTAATTAGTAATAACAATACATTTTACTTGACTTATCAACACTTATCTCTACCTCACAGCCACTGTGCTGCATTCAAATTCAAGTGCACTTCTTATGTTAGCAGTGTTGATAGTTCGAGTGAACATTTTAAAATAAGTTCCTCACCAGTACCGGCTATAGAAATAGTATAAGGTTTTGAACATTACACGAAAATGTTCCATTGTTGCCTGCGGTTGTATTCATTGTTATATTCGATATTTTTGTAGCTAAATAGTAAAGACAGTGCTTTTACTACTGATCTTTCATAGAAATGGTGCCTGAACGTCTGTAATAAAGAAATAAGCAATAACTAGAAGTAATAATTTGTAATATTTAATAGTAACCATCAAACATGTTCATTTCCAGTCCTATCAATGTAACATATGATATAATATGTATAAAAATATATGTGTATATTGTGTTAACGGAATTTGTATTGTTGAGTAAACACATGGTTTCACTAATATTAATTTAGAAAAGTAATTTTTAGTTTAGAAAATCCTTTTTCAGCAGTTTTTATTACAATACTGTAACTTTATTATATTTTCTTTTTAAGATAATAATGCATTGTAATCAAAGTGGTGATTTTTATTTCATTTTACTGAAGGATGATTTTGTTTTAATCCTAAAAAAATCAATGACTTTATATTTTTTAAGATTTTTTTTCTTAACGATGAAACGAAAAACTTGATTTACTTGTCACCAGAAGAACATTTTGTTGATTGAGACAAACTTATTTATGCATGCATAAATATATAAATGATTCACAACAGTTGTAAAACATGTATAGATTTATAATACAACACTCAGTTATTCATGAAATGGTTTTTTTTTCATTTGTGTATTTATTTTGTTTAAAGGTTGCATGTTTTATTTTGTCTTAAAGTTCAAAATATGACAGTGAAAAGTATCATATGCCATTAATGCTTTTGTTAAAATTTAAAAGCGTTGCTTTGTTTGTTGATTATATTAGGTTCGCTTTATGATTCATATTCAAAAGCCAAGTATGCTGTGTGTCCTATGCTTTGATATGGAAAATATGAAGATGGTTATGATTTATATTTTGCTTTTTGTGTGTGTCATATCATGATACGATAGTGTTCATGGTGATCTATAAGACAAATATTTTCTTTATTCACATACCTAGTGTTAATTTATGTTTTTAGATCCAAATCTTCAGAAATACCCTCATGCATGAGATGAGTTTGTGAAAAGGTCTTAGCTTTTATATTTAATTGTTTTAACATTAGTAAGAAATAAAATAAAACATTGTCTTAACAGCGAATTTGTTTCTGTTTTGACCAAATTATCTGAACTACTACATAAATTAGTCATTTAGTTTTCATATCAATGAACCACACTGTCCAGAGTGTATGAATAGGATCCTAGTTTCATTATTATAATTTTAACTGATTTGTGTTAAAATATCTTAGTAACAAAAGGTTTGAGAATTTAATAACAAATAAATGGGTATTTATATTATAGTGTGCAGGACAAATGGCTTAATGTACCTTCTGAAGCATTAATTAGTAATTAGCATAGATCTTTATAATATATCATTGCTAATCAGTGAATATAGAAAACTTGCAAATTTTCCTAATTAATTGGACTGAAATGGAGTCTACTCAGTGTAGTCAGAATTACCATGGGAAGTGGCCACTATGCCACATTCTCGGTTCAAAAAGCTATATATTTTTTATAATACACAATTTATATGCGATAGAGCGTCTGTGGCTCATTGGTGCGGACTGTCACCTTCCGACCTGGCGAGTGCAGGTTCAAATCCTGCCACATACTAACATATTTTCGAAATTATATTTACATTTATCCGATGCTCTTACAGTGAAGGAAAAAATCAGGACGACACCTACATATGCCTGTGAAGAGATTCAAGGGTGTTTATGAACTCGACCAATCCCAAAACTTTTTTACAGTCAATACCTTAAATTTTTGGTATCTAAAGTGCAGTCCCCTAATAACTTTTATGATGGCTCTTTCAAATTCAATAAGGTGGGTTTTATGCATAGGAATCCTACAATATTATCAATAGGTGGGAATAAAAAGTCAATTAGATTATTAAAGGAAACAAGTTGTTTAATCACTACACAATGTAATGGATTTAATTTTAGTACCATTAAGTCAAAAGTATAAATACTAGCATTGCACACATTCTATAAATTTACATCATAATTATTAGTTTTTATAAATATATTCCACCATCTTCCCATAAACCCCACATCAACCACTCGTGAAGGAAAACTTAAGTATGATGGTTTTAAATATGAGCATTGACTTTTATACAAATCACATTCATTGTTTAACTCAGAAGTGTACATAATTGATGCTATCCCTAGACTTTTATAGTGTAACACACCTGCATTATAACTAGAATCTAAGAACCTTAAATGGCTAACTGCAGTGGGATTCTGGCATTCCTCACTCACGAGAACAACTTCGTTTGTAATTCGTTTTAAACTATCCTTGAAATCAAGTTCATCGGGATTATTCCGAGCAAGGGCGAAAACGGTAAATATTCCAGCAGTCCATTTCATAGCCTTCTTCGGTTCATCTTGAATATCTGTCCTGAGGTCTTGGAGCATTTGGCGATAGTCAATAAATAGATTTTTCCAATAATCAGCCCATTTTTCGATGATAGTCCCTTTGAACTTCTCCGGAAATTGAATTTTATTGATGTGAGACAGCGGATTATTCTTGACAAGTCTTAGCATAATGAAAGTAAATCGTGGAGTAAATATATCATAAGAAAAATATTTAACGATACTTTTAATATGAAATTCTGGGAATTTTTAACATAGTATATAAAATAAACAATGAAGAAGAGAGAACAGGAGACTAAGAATGACAACGTAAGTCAAAGTCAAATTGATGTTTGCTTTTTTATTCGTTCCATTTGAAACAGGCTAGGATCATGAACTATACTGCCTTATAAGTATTTTTTTTGTTTACTTGATGAAGAAATGAGTGAAGGACATGATGATGATGACGATGCATGATATGTGTAGCCTTCCTTCCCCACAAGTTTCGGTAAAGATGTGGAACTTTACTAAAACCTTACGGGGACTTCTTGAGAGAATTCAAAGAGACCGTTGTACTGTTCTGTTTCATTTGCCAACACTCGCACTTGTTTCCGGACACTTAATGGCTTTATAATTCACCATCATCACACATTTACATTGGTTTAAACACAAATTTTAGAAAATAAATCAAAACTGATGACTTGACACTACTTTCCCGCCAAGAACTTTACGAAGGCTTACAATTTGGGTTTATGATATAGTTCCCATTTTTTTTCATTCTTGTCATCATCAGCTCCTTAATCATCCTCACCGAGGGGCACAAGCCTATCCGTATAGGTTGTATAGACCTAAGTCGTTCACGCAGGCCCAGTGCGGATTGGCCGACTTCACGCACAACCTTTAAATCTCTTCGCAGCCTTGCGCAGGTTTCCTTACGATGTTTTCCTTCACAGTGAGAGCGTCGGATCGGATAACTTAAATATAATTTCGAAAATTTGAAAACACATTGGTACGTGGCGGGATTTGAACCTGTGCCCTCCCGGTCGGTAGGCTTAAGGATTTCATTTAATTTTTTAACAATATGCTGATATTGTTCATTAGAACCAAGTAAAGTTATCTCTTTTTGTCCTCGTTAAGCGTGGGCCAAAAGTTAGCTACTTTTCCGGGACTTCCCTCACGTCTACTTCTGGATACAAATTACAAAACCTCTCCATTACATCCCAGGAAATCGATACCAATTTGCCCACATGCCAAAAATTGAAGGTCTGAAGTATCTGATAAAGAACCCTCAGCTATATTAGAGATATGTCTACATATAATGCCCTCTCCTACTATTGATACATGAAAAATCGACTTCACTGCTGAGCGAATGCCTCCCTAAATCTCCCCGAAGACAGAAGTAGTTGAAGGGTACCATACCAGGGGCTTCATTATATATTATTAATTTTGTTACTAAGATTTTTATGTTGAATTTATTTATAACTAAATAAATAACTTTTTATTGTGAAATGTATATTTGAAATAAATGTATACAAGATATTATAAAATTCACTGACATTTATTTAGCGCCATCTGAAATACTTTTACTGTTATACATAGAAACACCCAGACCAATAGAAACAAACAGACATGTGCATGCACACAAATATTTGTACTGCCCGGGGATCGAATCCGGAACCTTTGGTGTAGTAGCCGACGTCTCAACCATTACACCCAATGGGTCGTCCAATATTCCTTTCAAGTTTCTACAAAAAGAAGTGAAATCCACCAAAAACATTATTTAAAAAATCTAGCCAAGTCGCGATGGAACTGCTTGATCTGCTAGATCGTCAATCTGGCGACAGATTGGTGCAACGGTGTCACGTGACACCTGGTTTTGTATCCTTGTGTACTCTTCATCGCCCAAGTCATACAACATTTACCATTATAATAAAGTAATCTCAGTAAGGATCTTACACTTGGCACGTCTTTGTCTTGATTTCATTACTTTTTAACCGACTTCAAAAAAGGAGGTTCTCAGTTTGACCTGTTAGTAAGTATGTATGTTTGTCCGCGATTATCTCGCGTTTGGCTGAAGCAATTTCGATGCGGTTTTCGATAAAGATAAAGGCGACTTAAAAAAGTATAAGTATTATGTTCATATTATCAAGTTAATTATTATTTTATATCACTACCGTTAATACATGATTTTTTTATTCAAAATTAATATAGAGGTGATGTTTAAAATAATAATTATTTTATTTTTTAAGGCGGTTCCTTATTATTATTAAAAAATAATAATATAGATTCTATTTGTTTTGGAATAATAATTTTGTTTTATTTTGTTAGTTTTTTTAAAATTTTTAGAGTTAAACAAACAGCTACACCGAGACTGGGCTAGTTTATTACAGAATGTTCTTTGGGATTATCTTTATATCACACGAAAGTCCCTTTAACATTTAGATAAAGTCAGGTTTTTTTTATACACTCATTTGCCAATAAAACTATTAAATTACTTTAATGAACAATAACTATTGCCATAGTAGGTACAATAATATATTTTTAAATATTACATACTTAATTACAATATTATGTTACCATTAAACGTTCCTTGTTGTTTTGGTTGAAACTCTTGGGGGTGTACAGGAAGATACAGCTAATTATATTAATATATTTCTGACAATTCCTTATCCTTTTCGTGTCGGCATGGAGCCACCTACGCCCTTCGGGGACCTACGTTTCCGATTGAATGTACCAAATGATTGCATCGGTGGCATTGGTGGCATCGGAGGCATTGGAGGCATAGGCGGCATGCCTTCAGGTGGTGACGGCGGTTCCGGCATCTGTCTTGCTACCTGAGATAAAAAGGTTGAGCTGTTATTTTATTTTTATTAAAATGTAAGAGCGTTGAATTCGCGGTGTATTATATCGTGAGCTTAATTTGGACTCTTTAAAAGTAGAAACTCGCAACTTGGCCGTAGGTAAATGGTGACTGTTGTTCATCTCATATACCCAAAAAAACTTGTTAACATATGATGCCACATCTGTAGAATATCTTTCTCTCGCTGCCTGACCCGTAAGTATTGACCACAGCTAGGTATAACCAAAGGCATAAATAATATTGTTATGGCAGAGGGAATAAGCAAGACTGAAGTAACGTCACGCAGAAAGACCTTATACACTGTCTTCCTAACAGGTTTACGTGTGGTATAAGATAAAAATGTGGGATTATTTCTGTCACTGTTCATAAGGGAAGTTTTTCTGTTTGTGAAATATTTAATTTATTTCTGATTTTTTTTGGCATGTATTGCTTACAATACATACTAAAAAAATTCAGACAGAAATACATATAATATATTTCTTTATAGGTATTTCGATTCAGTAACTTTATCGTATTTTTCTTAATAACATACACTTTAATGTTTTATGATGTAAATGTTATTTTGGCGATAATGAATAGCCGGCCATATTAGAAGAATTTAATCGTCTACTTTTACGTCTACCAAGACCTTAACAGGTATTGATAGGTGACTTTACTGGGTTTAATGTTACAATAGTAGAATGGAAAGACATTAAAGGGCTTATCCAAGACTATTTTTATATAACCTAGCGTTAGAACTCTAAGTGTTGTTATAAAATACTATATGTACGTATATTGTTTTTTCGTAATCATTATCCTTAACTATCTACTACTTTTATAAACTATTTTTTTATATTATTTAGGAACTATAAACAATACTTAAAAGACCACAGAACTAACATAGCCACCAATTTATTCATATAAAACTTACTCTATTCAATGGTCGCAAGTAGTCGTATGTAACTACAGCTGGATATTCCGGAGGTGGCGGAGGGCCCTGTCCTTGCGAATGTTGCAGGGAAGCGCAAATGACAAAAATCAATAAACAAAGCGACCGTCTCATCTTTACTGGTCACTGCTATGGCCACAATCATCTAACACCCGTCTTTATAACGTTCATGTTGCATGCTCCTGAACGGAAACCTTTGACAAAGAACGTGAATCAACTTCCTGTACGATACACGCGAGAGATAACAAATACATGCTAAAATGCTGACGATAAAATTAATTATCACTTAATACCTTTTGAACATAGTTGAAGATGACGAGCGAGAGACGCATTAACAATTGAGCACTTATTATGAAGTTATGTCAAGTACAAACAATTTATGGCATGTACTCATATGAAGTTATGTCAAATACAAGCATTTTATGGCATGTACACTTAGTGAAGCATCATTTAGGTAAAATATTTTACAAATGCACTTTACTTTTATGTTAGCAGCCCATGACAGCCACTGGCTGAATTACTTGGCAGGCGGGTTGGAGATTCAAGAACCAAATGAAGGTGAATGCGAGAGCGCTACTACCCATTTGATTCTCTATAGAATTTTATACGTAATTAACTCTAATGAATGATCAAACAATTCATATACACGCTGTTAAGTAGGTAATAACTAAAAGTTGCAGCAAGTAGACGAGACGGTCAAAGACTTGCTGCGGACAGCTTCCCCCACAAACATAGATTGTTAATGTTCCTATAGGAACATTAAAAATCTATGCTCAACGACTTTTCGCGGAAATAGGAGCTTCCTATTGCCGCGAAAAGTCGTTGACTCAAAACAATGTCATTTTTATGTTCTCATTGGCTAAGACCCAATCCCCACAATTTAACCATATCTATTAAGCCCATATTCTAAAAGGTGACTCAACGTTGATCTTTACCTACTTAAATTGAGTAAGAAAGGGATGGTGCTATTTATCGTATAGAGTGCTATCCCTTTCTCACTCTACTTAAGTGAAGATACAGTATATATATATAATTTGACGACCCATCTGGTGGTTGAGACTTCGGCTACTATACCAAGGGTTCCGGGTTCGATCCCCGAGCAATACAAATATTTGTGAGCATGAACATATCTGTTTATATTGGTCTGGGTGTTTTCTATGAATGTATTTAGTGTGTGAAGTGTAGGAGATGCTATGATGAGCACCGTTGGACTTCATTGGTAGACCGTACAAACTAAACAGGGCCGTAGGTACTTAGTTCGAATCAAAAAGAATCCAAAAACTCAAACACGTTGATGATTTGTGAGATGGAGAAAGGGGATCATTTCGAGAATTGGCCCCAGGTAGCCTTCACAGCTTCACCGGACAATTGGCGAGCGAAGATGGCTCTCAGCCCAAAAAATTATGCAACGAGCCTAAGTGTGTCCCAGCCAGAGTCGGATGCGAACCTCGGCTTAGGGCGTTGCAGGAGGGGAGGCTTACCCTGTAACCTGCAGGTTTGGTGAGAAAAGCGTCCGGAAATGTACCTGTAACGCGAACAGGGACTGGTCGAACCTACATGGACTCGCGACGAAGGTTAGGTCACGCAACATTTACTATAATATTATAGAAACAGCAATAAGGAACCTTAGACTCGGCACGACTTTGTCAAGATTTCATTACTTTTTAGAGGTAACAAACCAGCTCCTTCAAGACTTGGCTAGTATTTTTATAGAATGTTTTTAGTAATCCCGTTTCCGACCCTTAGCAGTATTGTATTAAAAATATTACAGTAATGGCCTCCTTCTACTATTAGTACGTAAAAAAAATTGTCACTGTAAAATTTATAAGAAAATCGAATAAATTAAATCAATACGTGATGTAACGTAAACGCAATAAAACATGGGCAACGTTTCTACAGAAAGAAAAGAAATACCATCAAAAACATTATGTAAAAAACTAGCCATGTCTTAATGGAGCTACTTGTTTATCTCTAAAAAATAATTAAATTTAGAAAAAGTCGTGCCAAGTCTAAGGTTCCTGACTGCGATTTTTTTATTATTATTAATGTTGTGTTACCAAGACCTTACAATTGGCAGACTGTCTAAATCTCATAACTTCTATCTCGAAATAAGTAGAAACGAGCTTTTTGGAGATAAACTAGTAGCTCCATCGTAACTTGACAGAATGTTTTTGGTAGAATAACTCATACAGTTTATCCTCTTTTCCTACATACCCCTCGGAGGAACTAGACTTATTCCTCCGAGACATACCCTCATCTCATTATATGTGCCGGGATATTTGCACTTTGTGTGCCGCGCCCAGAGACAAAAAGGTTTTTTATCTTTGTTTTTCCTGTCTTACAAATCATGCTTACCCGCCAAAAGTTTTATAACAGTTCGAATTTCCGTCATTAAAATTAAGGTTACTAAAATTACTAAATCCAAGAACCACGATAACCTCTAGCAAAATGGAGACTTCCAGCACCCCAGTAGTCGCAGCAGCCTCCGGGAAAATCTACAAGGCACAACAAAATCGAGTAGGACGTGGCGTGCCAATCATCAAAGACGTTTATGAAAAGAAATGTTCTTGCTACAGGGAAAAGAGTATAGTGTTTTGCCGTGCATGTGGTTATTATTGTAATGGACGTATAAGGCTCAAATGTGAACAACATCCAAGAGTAAGTGAATAATTTAAAAGAAAAATAAGTGCTTGTTTAAATGGTTCAATTGGATTCAATAATGCTTTGTTTTTATCTTTAAGTTACGTTACTCATCTTTCCGTCTAAGAATGATTTATTGACAATTGTTTCAGGTAACTTTCTTACTGGATATAGCTGAATGTCCCCGTTGCAACTCTCCAACATTCTTGGATGAATACTTAAGAGCAGAAGCCTAAATTTATTTGTATTTCAATAACTATGAGAAAAAATGACTTACCCATAGACTTACCTCAATAACTTCTAGAAAATATGTCCTAATGTTTCCAATTTGGGTATATATCTCTTACACATGATCAGTATAAAATTAATCTCTTCTCATAACAAGCATGATGATTTGAAATAACTAAAGAGGTAACATATTTTTCTATATTTTTTTAAACACAAGGTCTTTATTTTAAAATTGTAATTATTTATTACTTGTGTATGGCATTGATTGCATTTTATAAACAGTACTGAGTACCGGTTATGGAGATATTTATTTCATATTAAGTGAAAAATTTATGTTTTTAAAATATCATTTAATTGTCATTCAGTTTTTAAATCTTAAAACAATTAAGTATTTTTGAAAAAAACTTTTAATTGTTTCTAATGATACTGAATGCAATTAATTGTTATTAAAGTTTTTTTTTCCCCCATATGCTGTTAAACAATAAGACTAAACCTATAGGTTAAATTATGAAGGAGCATATTTATTTTCTTTTCATGTTCATTATGAATGAGAATAAAGTAATTTTCAAAATATGTTGCAATGTATTTTGTGTATAACCCTAATCTAATGTGAATGCTGTAGGTGTCCACTACCATGGGGACAGTTTTATTGTCTAGAAGTTATAAATAATAATTCATTCAAATATTAATGAAGCAATTGTTTAGATGTTACCCATTTGATCTATGACTGCATGTAAACAATAGATTCATTAATTGTCTTGTTAGTTTACATGCATGCTATATTTGAGGGATCAATGGTAACGCTGAGTCTATAGAGCTTGTTGACACTACTGCCCTACATTCAATATTGTATTTACCGAAAAAAGGTGTTTTATTGCTGTAGTGTAGGGAAGTATAACCCTCTTTTACTATATTTTTTAACAATAAAAATAATAAAATGCTTTTTAATCCATATTTTTCGCTAGGCTGTGTATATGTCACATGAATGTGCATAATATATATTATGGCAATTAAAACTGAGTTCAATATTGTATCTAGGGACAGTCAATTTTAAAATGTTCAGATGTATTTGGTCACCTTGCTTTCTACGATATACTTGAAGGTAACTGTAATTTTTTGCATACAAGCAACTCAATGTTGCTTGTATATCAAAAGATTATACATTTCTAAAAATAAAATGCTGTTATAATTTAAATTTTATTAATCTACTGCTTACATAACTTTACAAATGATTCAATTAAACTATATCAATTTGTCAAACACTAAAAGGAAAACCAACTAGGTACATCTGATCTATCTTTATTGCGGTCAATATAGTTCTTGAAACTTTTTTTAGCTTCTGCAAGGGATTTCATATTTTCTTCCTCATCATCAACTGTTTTTAAGAATAAATCTGGAAACTCAAATTGCTTGTCTTTTGGCTGAAAACAAAATAGACTAGAATTAAAAGACTGGTATGTTACCAGTAAATTATTGATTATGGTTATTAAATTAACCACCAGGATTTCAGACAAAAAACTTAACTTTATAGGCTTGTGGCTATTTATCTGTCTGGGGGTTGTCACATACATACACTCCAATGTTTAGTAGGATCAATTAAGAAAGAAATCAATTAAAACTTTTTCTTTGAAATATTGAAGTTCCAGCTTACTCATCCCCAATGCAATAAAATTATTTAAATTAAATTGATTGAAGCAGTAAAGTAAAAAATGGCCGAATATACAGTTGGCAGCTTAGATTAACAATAAACTGCACAATCTCACTCAAAAAGTATCCATGGCATTAATCTGCCCATAGCATGAGTAGGGCAGAATTCTCATTTATAATCATGTCAATCGCTACATGTCATAGTGAAATTGTAGTATGCTCATGCTTTTGATTTTTTACCCTTTTAATGACACCATAAGGTTAAATTTTAATGAATCATTTTATGTCATAATAATAACCAAAAGTTAGTGTGTCAAGCGGCTTAGACATTTTTTTGTTTATATTTCTTTGTGATTGTGGATTTGTTGTTTATATAAGGTTGGCAGATATTAGGTGCATTAACATCAGAGCTCGCCAAACATCCTGATTCTGGCAAAATCACTCTTCATTTTACTTAAGACATATTATTACAAGAAATAAAAAATAACTTACGAGGGTAACAAATGCATATTTGATGTCATCATCTTTAACAATATATCCTCTGCCAATATCTTTCCTAAACTTCCCTAAAGTAATTTTTGTTCTCACATCCACCACTGGCACATTATATATTTTCTCAAGATAATTTTTTACATCATATTTTGTCATTTCCATGGAACATTTAAAGTGTACTATATTAGGTAATTGTTTCGGAAGTGGTCGGACTAGTTTCATCCAAAAATTTGGCAAAAAAAACACGAAGTTGTGGATTACCTCGTTGGTAAATAGGATACCTGTAATACAATACTTTGTTGTCATGAAACATTAAGCAAATATTTAATTCCGAAAAGATGCAGTCAATAAAAATCATTCCTTGACTTTAACAAATAACATTGTTATATTCTATTTAAAACTAAGTTCTCACCAGCGTGTAGACATTATGATTTATAACGCTTTTCCGTAAAAATACTATACCGACTGTAATTAATAACGAAACAAAATAGGTAAACCTAAACTCAATAAATAACTTGATGCTCAAATATAACCTCTTAAACCTATTTTTCAATACTTTGACACTAAACAACATCAGTCAGTTTTTTTTTGTTTTTCTTCTCGTTAGTAGACATGAGCAAAATCGTTACTTCTTAGTCACCGTGCCAGTCGTGACAGTGACACAAAAGGGACGTCAAAAAATAATCGTTACTTTGTCACGCCAGTCACAGCGGTCACTCTCGGCACAATAAGTTTCCTAGGTTACAAATTCCGTTCCTTTTAGTATGAAAGTTATTGTCACAGTTGTCACTCCGATCACAATACACGATTCAATTATAAGTCGTCATTAGGCAATTGTTTACTTTTTGCTACTATACAAGAAACAGAGCATAAGTTAATTCCTTCATACTTTTACAGGCTTATGTCTGTCGCATTTAGAATTAATATTGATATTATTAAAATATTAAATAGATGTCAATTAATGTTAGATTTTTTTACTATCGTGTCAGACCATTTAGTAGACAGAGAAAGTTGTTTTTATTTTATGAAAATAGAGAATGTGTCGTGTTTATTATTTTGAATCAACTATTTAATGATTTAAAAGTTACATTATAATTACATTTTTTTAAATCAACTAATTGCATGATAGCACTTAGGTACGATTGTAATTTCAATAGTTAAAAAAAATATTTAAAGTAATTTATCGCCTGAATGTCATGACGTATTAAATTCATATTTAATACGTCATGATATTTTCCGCCGTTTTTAATTGAACTTAGCTCTGTGGAATGTTATTATGCTGTCTCTTTCTATCGCATTATCTACTGTTGTCGTGTGAGTGCAGCCGACAAAGCGAAAGCTGATTCGCCGAATGGCCGACCGAGCCAGTCACGATGACTCACGGAACGACTGTCGTGACAACTGCGATCAACGCTCCGCGCGAGCTCGGCACGAGTCAGCTAGACGACGTCACAACGTGACTACTTTGATAAGCGCTCCGCACGGTCTAGGCGCGATTGCGTAACTCGGACGGAACGTGTAACGACCAACGTTATTTAGGAACGTTGTTCCTCGGTGACAGATCACGGTGATCACTTTAGTTAGCGAATCACAGTGATTTTTTCACTGTGACGTTATTTATCACCCATCTCTACTCGTTAGAGGATACGGGCATCGAGTTGATAACTCCTTCCCCGGACTTCTTCTCAACGAGTTTCGGCTCGTTGGTGGTTATGCGTTTCGGCTGTATGGAATACTGGGCCGTCCTCAGCGCGTTCTAACCCACCGGGTGAGACCCATGGGGGAGGCCCAGTGAGTGACCTGCGGGTGTGAGGTGGCGTATGCTGGCACTGGAGGACCTATATGTCGTTCGCCCGACTGACGCCGCCCTACGAGCATGAATGATGCGAAATCTGGGAATTGGGGCATTATGAGTGACAGTTGATATTCCGTTCGACACACGTTGTCGGTCTTCTGGTTTCATAATCAGTTCAAGTGGCAGGGGGCGCCCTATGTTATCAGGAGGTCGAGTGTGTTGGGGGGGCAATGTTGCGAAGATGAGGATGTGGGCCGTTGTTGGCTCGGTCGTACATTCTGCGCGCCAGTTGTGTCACAAACTCTTCTATTGATGTTGTGCGGGTATCCCGGCGATGACATCGTTCTCACATACCCCCGCGCCGTGATAACACGAAGGGTGATGTTTTGTTGAGCTTGTAATCGGAGTTTCAACGATTTGGAGCACAGCGCCAACCACGCTGGAGCAGCGTAAGTAAGCCGAAGTCGAATATAAATTTTATAGATTGCCACTTTTAAGTGGTAGCCGGGATGCTAACAGTGGTCGGAGAATAGCTCGCGCACATTTTACCTGGTTGATGATGTAATTAACTTGTGGGTTCATACGCAGCGAGCGGTCAATGTGACATCCTAGGTACTTAATAGTTGCATTCCACTTGACTTCCTGCTCCCCGTAGCTTCAATGGTGCTGGCATCCGTTTCTTAACTCGGGTTAGTAGCGCCGCCGTTTTGTCAACATTTATTGACATCCTCCACTTGTCAGTCCATTCCGAGAGTTGGTCGAGCACCTTTTGAATTTTCTTGACTGCTACTTCTGGTCGTCGAGATGATGCAAAGTAGGCGCTATCATCTGCGAAGAGAGCAAGTGTTACGTCACTCGCACTTGGGATGTCATTTGTATATAACGCATACAGCAAAGGTGATAAACAGCTGCCTTGGGGTACACCAGCCAGCATGGGATGGGTGGGTGATTCAGCATCTTCTACCGATACATGGAAGCTTCGACCGTTTAGAAATGATGCTATTAAATGAACTAACGCTGTTGGCACTGTGGTAGTTTCTGTTAGCTTGTATAACAATCAAGGATGCCATACGCGATCGAAAGCTTTTTCGATATCAAGAAAAACTCCCACGCTGTGGTGTCCTCGGTTCATTGCCGTTGCTAGATAATGGAGTACTCTGGTTAGTTGCAGCGTTGTAGAATGGCCGCTGCGGAACCCAAATTGTTCATCTCGCAGCTGTATGTGCGGACGAATCCTCGGCAGTAACAGATGCTCGAATAGTTTAGACTGATGTGATAGGACCGTTAGTTGTCGGTGACTTGATGGCAATCTTTTGCCTTTACCTGGCTTCGGGATGACAATTACGCGGCCTCTTTTCCATGCTTCCGGGAAATGGCCAGTACGAAGAATGCCATTGAACAGTTTAGTCAGACATACTAATGCTTTCTTTGGAAGTTGTTGAAGTTGTATTGTGGTTAGACCGTCTGGCCCTGGTGCCTTTCGCTTAGGCAAGCGAATAACCGCTCTGTACAGTTCTTGTGGGGATATAAATTCATTTCCCTGTAGCTGTTCAGCTGGTTCGGAAAGGAACTCTGCAACTCTATGCTCTACCCTTCTATGGTGTTCTTGTACTGCTTCAATGTTCCTGGGTGTGTGGGGTGTAAATTGCAACTCCAAGTAATCAGCTAATATGTTAGCCCTCTCAGCGGCCGCATAGCAGCGCACCTGAAGTGTCGAGCAGTGGATGAATTGGTGGAGGCTTTTTGCTTAGTTGTGTATTTAATAAAAACAGGTCAGCAGCGCTACCGGCGGCCTTTTCTATCCGGTTCTCCCACATTTCTCCACGCCATTCTTTAACTTGCTCTGAGCATCTGGATGTAAGCGTGTTCAGTTGGCGTTTTAATCTAGGGCAACGGGTGATTGCCCAAAGACGTCTTAATTCTTTTTTCTTTTGAAGATTAGCATTGATGTGTGCTGGCAGTTCTTCGCGTCTACTCCTGTAATGTAGGGAAGTTGATGCAGCTTCTCGCGCCTCTTTTAGGCATGCGGTTATATGAGTTGAGGCTGCTTCTACTCCTTCGGGCGTTGATACATCTCCTACTGTTAGGTCTGTCAGTAAGGACTTATAATGTATCCAGTTAACTTTGGTGCGAAGCGGTCTGGGCCCAGCGAAATCTGTATCTAGCCCTATTGTTATAAGCAAAGGGGAGGTGTTGGGTATCTGCATCATATAGTACCTCCAATGTTACTGGGCGCGTTATATTTTTTGTTAAGGCAATGTCCAGTACGTCTGGTCGGTGGTGATGATTGGTAGGGATATGCGTCGGTGAGTCCGGGCCAATGATTTCAATATCTCTTGATTCAGCCGCTTCGTGTAGTACTCGTCCTGCTGGTGAAATCATACGTGACCCCCCGGCTGGGTGTATCAGTCAATGACTGTCAGTATATAATACTACATACTACTCTTTGCTGTCAGTCACGTAAGATTGACACCTGTCCTTTTTTAAAATTCATTCCATTTGAATTAGGCTAAGGTCTTGATGTTTTTTTTTTCGGACAGTGGTATCGATGTAATATACATGGTATATAATATGGAAAAATACATTGATATTATCCAAACATATATTGCTTTTAAACGACTGTGTAAAAGAGGAAAGAAATGTTCAAAGATACACGATTGCCGAAATAAACAACGTTTAATGTCAACAGTTGGCATGGCTCTCAACCCATCAATTTATGCAACGGGCCTAAGGGTGTCCCAGAGTGGGACGCGAACCTTGGCTTAGGGCGTTGCAGGGGGGGATGGCTAGGTAAACTTGTATACGTTTGGGGAGGAAAACGACCGGGCACGTGACGATATCGTAAATAGGGACTGGTCGAACCTGCAGGGACTCGCGACGAAGACCCCGCCGGCGGGAACGGAATCTCGGTCTTGAAGTGTTTCGTGTGTTCTGCTGCAATTGAGATGCTTTACGCTTTTTGTCTGTCGCAATGGCGACCGTGATTGGATCGTGTCCGAATGTCATTGACTTATTCGCTCACCTTATTTTTAATGGCTGAACAGATTTCTTGAAGAAAAAAATAACAAGTTAAAACATATAGTACGGCCACCGTAAGAAGTCTTTTTTGACATTTTAGGATGTATGCAAGCACTGTTAAAAGTGAAATTCATTTTATAATATAGGAAGCGTTGTTAAAAAAAATACTTATCGAAAACAAGGTACTATGAAATGCTTCTTAAAGAACTAAAAAAATCGATTCGATGCATTGAGTAAAAAACATCGATGTATGTATGTATGAAAATTTAAAAATTAAATATTTGTTTCGATGCATCGTTTCCTAAATCGAGTGTTTTAATACATCGATGTATATCGTCTACCCCTATTCAAGTGCAGTGTTTCCACATTGAGGAAAATCCCCCTTTTGAGGGGAAATTAGGGTTCAGATGGGAAGAAAAGGGGAGAGATATGAAAAGGGGAAATTGCGGGAGATCATAGGTAAAATGTACCCTATAGTATTGTGGAAAATTTAATTTCTTGGCTAAAATATGTATGCTGATTGCGAAAACTGTCTTGGAATTAGAGGTGAGTATGCAGCCCAATTTATATATTTCTGATATGCTATAAACAAAACATGAATAGTTAAATTATATTTTAGTCGTGCTTAGTCTATTTTTGAGAGTGGGCTATTACTAATGCCAAAACTAAAACAGGAAAAGAAATTGTGGGGAAAAACGTCTCAGGAAGGGGAAATCAGAATTGAGACGTGGGGAAAGGAATTTATTAAAGTGGAAACACTGTTCAAGTGTCAGTTGATCTGTAAAGATGGCGGTGGCACTGTCACCCGATCATGAATTGGTAAGTTATATTAATATTTTCACAATGTTTACAATACGTATAAGTGCAAAAACGTTGTAATAATAGCGGCACATTATTCAATATGATAATTTCTCCACTTAAATGCGGGTCTTCCTTGATTTAAAGTGGGTCACAACTTGCGTCGTTTACCATGTCACCACTGTTTGTTTTGATTTGTAATTTGTTCTTGTTTCGATGATTTTAAACTATTTATACAAAAAGCATGCATAAAAATTGTGCTCATTACGATCAATTGTACTGCTAGACAAGAATAAAGTTACATGTCAGTGCGCTTCCCACTTATTTTGAGAATCCCACATCACTCCAGCAGGACGATATCTGAGAGTATATTTCCGTTTCCGTTTCGCTCGGTACGATTGGATTGAAGATATTTTCTGTGAAAAATTCTTGCCACATCTTGTAAATGGTTTCTTTTAATTGTGCCTAATTAGGAGAATATTTGTTTTGACAAGTGACTTTGTTTATAACTGTTGTGCTTGTTTTCATAAATTTGATAATATTGCATAATTAAGTTACAGGTGAATCAAATTATTTTTTTCCGAATTTATATTAAAATAATGATTAAGCGGTTGTGGTATAGGTGGAAAATCATAAACAATATATGTCTATGCATGTGCTAGGTTCGCGTGGATAAATAAATTTTATCAATGTAGTATTCAACCATACTATTTTGATGATAAAAGTATATTGTAATGTTTTAAATAACTTGAAATTTGGCAATGATTCTAAGTTTCATTTATGGTTAATTTATTAATTTGTATAGGTGCAACTTACCTAATTGAAGATTATTATGTTTTTGAAATACTTAAGAAGGCAGGTTGAAGACAACAGCACAGCCCTTTTTCAAATAGTTAATCTATGTATGTGTTACACATGGTGCTATCACAGAATTCATTTTATGATACAACCATGATGGCCTCTGCCAGGTGTAAAAATTGGTCTAGCACGAGTCGGAATCGCCCGTGGAGGGTTTCAGAGCAGCAAGTAACATAAAATAATGTAATTTTTATTTCCTTAGGCACCTACTACAGCTTTAATATGAAAAATAGTGGTTCACTGTTTTTGAGAATAAAAATAAACTACTCACCAGAAATTGTTCCAACTAAATTTCGTTGTTAGATTTTATGGTAATGTTCATTATACATTTTTTCGATTTTATCAACCCCATAGTTTAGAAATTAAAGGGGGGGACACAATTTTTTCAACTTTGGAAGTGTCTCTCGCGCAATCTATTCAATTTATTAAAAAAAATGTATTAGAAATCTCAATATCATTTTTTAAGCTCACATTGATACCACACGGGAAAAATGTTTTGAGTTTCAGTTTAATGTATGCGAACCCCAAAGTTTCTTGTCAAAACCTAGTAGCGGTTCACAGAATACATATACTCACAAAGTTTGAATAGTGTAGTGCTTATAGTTTTGGAGAAAAAAGGCGTTGTATTATTCGGACAGACGGACAGACAGACTAGACTTGACAAATCTATAAGGGTTCCTTTTTTTTGCCATTTGGCTACGGAACCCTAAAATCTACTGCAAATATTATGGAAACTATGATACTGGGCTATGGAATTGGGCCTTGGTGGACTGGATATCTGGGTTATGGCAGAGACTACTGATGCCTGCCATTAAACTTACCTCATAGAAAAATATTATTATTATAAATGCTTATAATATGAACTCACCCCTCAATCCGTATTGGTCCTGAATGATGGGTTAGGACACAATCTCCTTTTTACTAACTTTTTACTATGGTTGCAAGCATTGTCCTAGAATTGTCTCATTGGCATATCTGTAGGGTGTGTGCATTCTATACTGCTGATATTTAGAATGACAATTTTTATGCTATTGTGCATACAATAGTAAATCTATTGTTTGTTGGAAGTCTAGTGCTGCATACAAGCATAAATCTGATGAATTATGTCACAAATACAGGAGCTTTTATTTACGGAGACACTCAAAAAATCTGGTATGGTGTTTAGGCGACATTAAGTCAGAAAGAGGTGGCATATATCTAAAAATAACAATTGTGAGTGGCATGTAAAAACACTTAACTCTCATGATTTTACTTCTACTGCAACTTGCATCCATGCCCTGAAATACCATTTAAAGTGACTACCAATGAATGTGTTGAGCCATTAAATTACAAGAAAAATAATTAATTGAGCTTTATCACATCATATCAGCTCATTATATGTCCCCACCGAGGGGTGCAAGGCTTTAGCTGTCTACACTGGCCTAGTCTACTACCCACAGATTAGTCTACTATTAATTCATAATACTTGTGCAACTTCATTTGAATATTACCACCAATAATTGTACCATGTTTCATGTAAATAAATAAATTATTCTATTTTTAATTGAAACATTTACTTTTTGACTGGTAAAGATAAAATTTAATTTTGATGATCACAGCTGTCTACCATTAGTAAAAAAAAATCTTTATAGGAAACCAAATTAATAATCGATATGTCTATCACACATTTATTTGAGTTTGCGAGATAGTTGTTGGCCTATACCCCCGCTGATCATGAATTTAAATACATTTAAAAAATGTGTATATTGCAAGCATATTCGGATCTTTTCCAGTTAATGAAGAATAATATTTGATTATTCCTGATGTTAAGAAACTTGACTGACATTAGATTAAGTGGTACCCATCAGCTCATTAAACGTCCCACCGAGGGGCACGAGCCTACCCGTATAGGGTTTAGGCCTTAGTCGTCCACGCGGGCCCAATGCGGATTGGACGACTCACACACAAACCTTCGAATCTCTTCGCAGGCGTGCATGAAGGTTTCCTCACGATGTTTCCTTCACCGTAAGCGTCGGATAACGTACATATATTTTCGAAAATACATTGGTACGTGTCGGGATTGAACCTCAGCCCTCCCGTAGGAAGGCGACAGTTCACACACTGAGCCACCGACGCTCTTTGACTAAGTGGTAATGGGCTCTTTGATTAAGTGGTACATGGGTTCAATTGAAGATAATATGAGAACGGAATCTGCGTAATAAATCAGCAATATTAAGAGTGAGTGACGGAACGACGCACACCCGGACCGCTGGTCGCTCGGCATACTGAGTGCCTCTACCCGCAAGTTTTTCCATTCGCCCTGATAGGATTTAAAGTAATAAGAGTTAGCTCAATGACATTATAATATAAACTATATAACCATCACCCATTATTCCCGAATTCAAATGAACTCTCCATTCTAAGCGGCGGCTCAAGTCAAGATTATCTCGTGCATACATTTGTCTTTTGGTTCATCAAATTGAAACTGGATTTAAAATATTTGTTATTAAAAACATTGATTAGAATTACTAAAGGACTACTCGAGGACTTCTCGCTTAATCTTATAACTTTGAGCTTTAAATAAAAATTATATAAATAATGATCAATGTTTCCTTTACACGGAAACTGTATTCAGAGACGCATTAGCTTCGTTTTTATATTGAGAAACACTAGTGAAGTTCACTTGATGGTAAATGACACGCCCACATTAACAATACAGAGGGCATAGAAAAATAAATGCGTAGTTGGTCCTTAATAAATGAGTGTTTTGTTTACCTCATTTTATACACAGTTAATATCGTGTTACCTTCGTATATTCCATTTCTATAAAGGTTTCGTTTTACTTGCAAAATAAGGCCTTTGACAATGCGCCACAATTGTAGTCACGGGAGCATGTCGCAATGCTATGTTGACAGGATCTGCGTCAAAGAACAGGACTAAATTACCTAAAGAACATGTTGCGCGTCGCTAATTGTTATAGACCTATAACAAATTAGCGACGAGTTATACAAAAAAGTTCTTGCTTGGTGCCAAACCAAACTGATAAGAATGAAAAAGATTACGCTATAGATTGTAACTTTAGGTTCGCGTTTTATAAGTCGCTCTGCTTAGATGTTGCGACAACGATGGCGTAGGATGGAGCTCGCTTACATGGATGAAAAGTTAAAACTTGTGACTCTTGGTATAGAAATTTCAAGATTGTACTTTTTGTAAAATGCAGACATCGGCCGTGTATTCCACAGCTACACAGCAGTGCGAATAAGAACTTTGTTTTGTTTAAAACGCTTTGTACGAAACCTCAGAATGTTCGCCGTTTACGTATGGTGTCTGTCGGGTTGTCCGATGAGAAAATGGACTATGAGGAACCAGGTCATTCAATTCCTATCCCAAAGTGAATCTGGTAAATAATTTGACAGACTAGTGACTCTACGCTGGTTTAGGCTTTGCAGCAGACACTCAACCAGACAGTTTCTAACCAATCTGGGGTCGGTCTCCATTCGATCGAACCAAGGGCTTTTTTCTTTGTTATGGATCAGCCAAATGCCAGTTAGATGGTTTTGGCTGATCCATAGCAAAGATGAAAACAATAGCTAATTATGCCAAACAGGCTTAAAAGGCCGGCAACGCATTTTGTAGCTCCTTTGGTGTTGCAAATGTATGAGCGGCAGTATTCACTTTCCATCAGGTGATCTGTCTGCTCGTTCGCCCCAATCCTATAAAAAACAGGCTTTTACTTGAGCTTCTTGTGAAGCGAGAGCTGGTAAAGTTTTCGCCCTTGAGAACACATCAAGCTTATGTAGGGCCAAACGAGCTTTGGAACGTCTCAACAAAAACTAAACGCTTAAAGATGAATAGTCGTGCCCGTACTAGAGCTTCCATTAACTGCAAGGATACACGCGGTAAGTAGCAGTGGCTTGAAAGCTCTATTATGATGGTTTATTTATATGTTAGAATAAAGTTCAGATTTTACTTAAAAAATAAAAAAAGTAGTTGCGACGTATGTAGGCATACTATAAAAGAATATATTATAATAACGAAACAAATTTCTTGATGACATAATTATTTGACGATGTGAATACAATGGAGTATTAACCATTCGACTGTGGTTTAAACGAACAATACTTTAATTTGACAGTATCAAGCGAGAGTCCAGTACTCGCGTTCGTCCGTGCGATAGTCGGTTGTTTGTTTGGTGTTGTCAATTACTATTGATAGAGTTTATTTAGGAAACTTTATTTTTTTTATATGCGTGCGATTTGATCGTGTTGTTTGTGTACGCTATCTCACAAAGAAATAAAATTAAAACAATACTTTTAAATTATTAATTACAAACACATTTATAATGTAATACTTGTCTTATACATTTTATAAAATCGGTTTCTGTGATGTTTACTTGTATAAGGACTGCACTCCGTTATAATAATTATTTGTTATTATACGTTTTACTAATATTATAATCTATTTTAGTGGCCGTGTTATATCATGAATGAACATATGGATTTTTTTTCGGTAACGTATATATCATCATAATATATCTATGTACATTCACAAAACTATCTATAGTATAACCAAGTGTTATGAATTAATTTATTTGGTTAGGACATAATTATCTTCCAGTTATTATTCGATGCTATTGTCTGATGTTACTACAGATCACTGCCTTGTTTTATATTTTGATTTGAAGTTACAAGGCAAATTTAATTATTTAAAGTACCGTACGTGTTTCCTAATACTTATTCTTATTTACTGATAGAATTTTATTCTAGCATTGCCGTACAGCTAATTAACTGTGTCTGTGATAAATAAATAGGTAATTGCTAATTTATAATGATTCGAGATAAATAAAAAAGTTATAAATGGTCAGGTTCATAGCACATGTGTTTGACTAACGGGTGGCTCGCAGGTGTCCCTCGCGCGTGCCTGCTCATAATAAGAGGCCCGACGCTCCCTCACAGGATATACATCCCGGAAGAATTAACCCAGCTCCTCCCGTCAACTTATTTGCATCGAAATAAAATGCAATCGCCACCAACCCACGCGCCACTAACGTATCGGTTATCACTCGTCTGCATTACTTTCACCGACATCTTTGGTTTATTACAGAAATTGTGTCATCAGTAGGCCGTGACTTTGTGGTTTACGTAGAATGTAATTGTGAATTTAGCACGCCCTAGTTCTGAATCCCGGACAGTTTAAAACGTTGCTACGAAAGTGTGACAAAATGGTGAAACCCACTACTGGTAATGAATTAAGCTGCGCATAATAGTTTTGCTATTCATGGACGGGAACTTCCTTCTCAAGATGGAGAGAGCGTTCATCCGGAATTTTATACAACTTTTAAGGGTATTTGACATAGTTTCATATTATTTTGTGTAAATATAATTACAAAGTGTTGATAAGTTTTTATTTTGTATGTTTTAAAATGATGTTTGTCCTTTTATATCTCAACATAAACGATGCCCCTTTGTATTCTCCTACAAGTGTTCTTTAGGACCAAATACCTTATGTATGCATCCTATTATTGCTATTGTACAGGAAGACTATTAAGCTACTTCATAAACAAGACTAGTCTCATTATTTTTTCATTCACATAAATAATTTAGTACAAAGATGAAACGTGACCAAGTACTTGTTTTTAGGTATTCTGTATTTAGAGAAAAGATACTTAGATCCTTCAATTATTGGTTGCGAAGCCGAGTGCTGTCAAGCATATAATTTAAATCACAATCCACGGCTAGACACGTCTGTTCGATTTTAGTTCATATATATATCCTGATATTATTGCAAAGTCCCGCCGGAAAGCAATTTTGCAATTGCTTTCCAGCGGCACTTTGCAATTTTTCGTATTTTGGTGGGCCGAAGGGTTTTCAACATGAAGCGTTATTTCTACTCGTACAACATAACAAATCAGACGATCCATCTGGTATAATGGTTGAGAAGTCGGCTATTATACCAATGTTTCCGGGTTAAATATTCGGACAGTACCTACAAACCTTTTTGTTCTCTTAAATAGCGATGTGTGTATGTCAGTAGATATTTATTATTTTAGGTATTACACAATTATTATTGTTTAATACTCATAGCACAAGCCCTTTGTTTCAATTGGGGCTATTTGGAGCCGTGTGAATGTTCGATGGATTTTTATTTATTTACTCATCAACATCATCATCATCATCATTACAGCCTAATTATGTCCACTGCTGAACGAAGGCCTCCCCTAATGATTTCCACGCGGACCGATCCCTTGCAGTTGACATCCATCTGCTACCCGCCACCTTAACCTGATCATCCGTCCATCTGGTTAGGGGTCGGCCTACGCTTCGCTTTCCGTTACGTGGACGCCACTCGAAAACCTTTCCGCCCCATCGGCCATCGGTTCTACGCACTATGTGCCCTGCCCACTGCCACTTCAACTTGCTAATCCTCTGGGCTATGTCGGTCACCCTAGTTCTCCTACGGATATCCTCGTTTCGGATTTTATCGCGTAGGGAGACACCTAACATAGCCCTCTCCATAGCACGCTGAGCAACCTTGAGTCTATTCAAGAGGTCCTTAGTGAGCGACCACGTTTCACTTCCGTATGTCATAACTGGCAACACACACTGATCAAAGACCTTCGTCTTGAGACACTGAGGTATTTTGGACTGAGGTATTTATTTACTACTTATCCGTTATTCAGTACTTCTGTGTTCAGTACTCATACATAACACAAGCTCTACGCTTGGATCGGAGATAGATGACGCTGTGTGCATGCTGCTGGATATTTATTTATTACGATTTTTCATGCAGGCCACGAAGGCGTTCCTGGACACGCTAAGCGAAGCCGGCGCAACCTGCGTGTCTCGCGCGACCGCCATAAAGTTTTTGTTCGCGCGCAAGTTTGATGTGGCTCGCGCGCACACCCTCTGGCGGCAGCACGAGGCGACGCGTCGCCGCGAGGGCCTCAATAAGTTCAACCCCTTTGAGGATCCCCTCAAGTCGGAGTTGGAGACTGGCAAATTTACTATACTGGTGAGTGTTACCGATTTATTTTTCTGTCACGATCGCGGAACTCTCATTTGCGCAACTACTGCTTAGCTACTTACGCTCGCTCAAAACTATGCAAACAATCTTGGGCAGTGGTCCATACTCAGTGCCGTAAAAAGCATTGTCTGCGCCCTATGCGAGCTTGTTTTATTAATAACTTTGCGCTCTGTTTGGTGGACCCTTCGCCTATTAGGCATACAACCCATTGTATTAAACTTACTGAAATTCAAGCGCCGTTTGACTATAGTCGGGCCGCTAAGTAAAGAGCCCGATTTGACAGTTTTATTTTTCCAAACATTTTGGCAGAAGGATACGTTTGAGAAAAATCATTTAGCATCATTTCTTATCAAGATTTACGCCAAAACATTAGAGTTCAACAATTCATTAAATCTAAAATGAAAAAAAAAACAATCGGTCTTTATTCAGCAGCTCGACTATAATGCAATCAATTATGCGTTGCTTACCCTGATGCGCTTTGCACTGCCAAAAATTGAGTGCGACCTTTTGCCATATCATAATTGTATTACGAATGTGTTACCAATCAGGAGCGAACGAAAAAGAATAGTCCTGCCTAGTCTGGCCATTCTTGTGGCCCCAGCACCCGGGCCTTTTTACGGAAAGTTTATATTTATATGAATTCGAAGCATTTGGGTATATAACACATTACATAACACTTCAAACTGTCATCCAAGATACCTCTTCGAGGAGTAGGGAATTAAGATGATGAATAATAGTGTTATTCTGGCGATTCTAAGTATATAAGGATTTTTATATGTTGGATTCTGCGGAGTAGGGTCGCCCTATAGTTTCCACTAATTCGAGTGGAAATAATACTGACAAAGGAGTGTTTGAGAATTATTGCCATGTGGTATAGCCCAAACTGCGGCGATGAGTAAGTAAATGATTGTCTGTATTGTAACGTTGATCCGTTTGTTGCCCGCAGCCTACACGCGATGCCACCGGCGCGGCCATTGCGGTTTTCACGGCCAACAAGCATTTCCCCTCGCTCACCACCCATCAGACTACGTTGCAGGTAAATATGGCAACAGAATCGTGGTTGTTTTATGTCTCCTTAATAACTTATGCACTTTTGTATCTAGAAAAAGTTATCTTAGTATGTTTAACCGTTGTTTACTACCCATTTTGAACGCCATATGTGAATTTTTAAAAGAAAATTTTTATGGAGCAAACAAAATTCGGCTGATTAGTGAGAGTGTCCACTCTCAGTTCGTACATTCTCCTACCCGATAAAATTATCCTCAAAAAGCGCAACTATTTAGAAAGTGTAAGCAATGCCTACGTAAAGTGAGTTTGACAACCCGTATGAGTCCGCTGTTGGACTTAGGGCTTCCAAAGTAGAAGCATATTCCATAATCTCTAGGAATGGTGGCGGGTTCGATATAGCAGAACATATAAAATGTATCTGCTGAATGTTTTGTGCCTATGCGGCCTCTTCATAACCTACGCCACCCTGTGAAAGAGACCCATGGTGAAGCAATAGGTATTGCTTTACTAATATGAGTATCGTGACTATTTTGAAAGTCACAATCCAAAAACAAATGAAGGTGAACGTCAGACAAACAATTTGAATGCCAAATATACATCTCTTGATGTAACAAGTTGAGTTTGCATTATGATTTTCATACACAGTTCGCGTTTTATCTCCACTGTTTACCAAGGTTAAGGCGTCATTCATTACAAGCGAGATGTGAAGCCTGGGCTTGTAAAATTTCATACATGCATAATATCAATGTCGGCCTACACTGTTGTATGATTAATTTATCCCTGTCGACACACGTCACGCTGCCTGACGGGCAGAACGCGGCATCGTTTACTGAACTATTGTTCGTTACCGCTTGAAGAAATGATTTAAAATATACCTCAGCATATAACGGGCGTGATTTGCATGTTACGACAAATGGAGCGGAGACGTACTGACTGCACGAGTCCTATGTTATATATGTAGTGTTAAGAAAATCGAATCTAAGCAACGTTGTTTTAATTAGGGAAACGTCTTGGGTTCCACTCGAAAACTTATCACAAAAAAGACAATAGAAAATGTATTAATTGTTGGGACAGTAGTTTATTCCCAGCGAGTATTTTACCGTCTCACTTTGGTCAAGTCATATTTGATATTGAGCCAATCTTTTCTTTATCCATTTAGCCACCGCTGAAGAATAATTACAGGTATCCATTAGACAAAATTCATTTTGTATTGTCTGGAAAACTCGGCACTTGAAGATCAAAGAATAAAAACATTCGATATAGCAAGGAAGATATTTTAATTTTATATAATGCATTCTGGTGTGAAAACAGCGTTTTGATAATTTTAAACTAGGATACCGTGATCGGGTTTGACGTTTTATTTATATTAAAATTTACAGAAATAGCCTATAGATTTAAAACAGTGGATAGAAATTTGACTGCGAATGAGGTCTGCAATAGATATTGCTCTATCAGTCTAAAATCTGCCACATTACTGTTTTGCCATACCCACCGGTAATGGTAAAAACACTTCTATTTAAACTATCAATTTAAAGGGCCGGCAGCGCATCCCTGCGACATCAGCTGTTGCAATGTCCATGGGCGGCTCGTTTGCCTCCCTATGTTATAAAAAAAAATGTCTGGTAACTATTATACAAAATTCAGGAAGTTCTTGTAAGTATTACGTTTTAGCACTTCGCACATTGAAAGAAACCAATTGCATTAGCCGTGAATAATTTGCATATAGCCACCATCTGTATCCACGGTAACTGCAAAGTCAGCAAATATAACTACTTGTACACGAAGAAAAAAGTTGTAACGACGTAAACATTTCGGAAGTTTTAAATAATTTATGCATTCATAATAAATTATGGCTAGGTATCCAGTCAAAGCAGTTGGTATTTTCACTTTAATGATAGTTTGAAACTTTTTGTAATTACGCTTTGTTGAAATTTACTTGATCACTTTCTAATTTCGCCAACGGCTTAAATTTCGTGGAGATTTTAAATATTAATTTTCATTCAATACAAGATTTCTGCGTATAAACGCAATTTATGAAAATTTAAAATATTTTGTCAATATGAAAGCAATATTTCTAGGAATTCGTTGAATCAGAACGTCCCGAGCCTTATAACTAGAGTTCGCAATTATGTTTTAATTCAATTTAAAATAATAAATAAATATTCATTGACATTCACACAGCGCCATCTACCCCTAAGTTAAGCGTAAAGCCTGTAGTATGGGTACTAAACAACGGATAAACATACTTATATACTTTATTATTATGATTTATACAAATGTTGTACTGCCCGGGGATCGAACCCGGAACCCTTGGTGTATTAGTCGACGTCTCAACCATTACAACAAATAGGACGTCCATAACAATTTTTAAATTTCAACTAAAGAATAATTACATAGGTGCGTAAATATCGTGTGACTCACTTTGGAAGTGTAATAATAAGGGAAGGGGATATTTGGAATTCAAAAAGGTGGTATGTATTTTTTTCAAACATTTTAGCTTCCTATAATACCTACGGAAGAGTTTCCTTCTTCTATCCGTTAGTAAACTTTCAATATATCAAGTTTTATAATGTAAAGAGCGTATATAAATATTAATATAAATAGGTTGTAAGCGCGAGTTCGGGGCTTTTTGTACTCAACACTGACTACGACCGCTACATGCATTTAAGAAAACATTTTTTACTAATTTACGCGGTAAATTGTAACTACCGGTTGTCAAATGAATATTATCCTCTGTGTACAGTATCGCGGAATGTTGAATTGGAGTTTATATATTGTTTATAAGATGTGTTTTTTCCCCAGGGTGTGGTGTATCAACTAGACGTGGAACTCCAGTCGATCGAGACGCAGCGCGCCGGACTTGTTTTCATTTATGATATGACAGACTCCAAGTACACCAATTTTGACTATGAACTCTCGCAGAAAATTCTCACAATGCTTAAGGTAAGTTATTAAATCAATGCAATTATTATTACAAACTTTGTTGTCAATATAAATTTTACTTTAATGTTTCTTTTGTCAGTATTATATGTATACGATAGGTTTTGATGTGGTTATCCCTTTTCAAAATAACTACAACTTAACTAAAGATTAAAATGTAAAATACACAAAAAAACACTATTAAAGCAACCTCAAATGAAAACAAATATTTTTCGAATGAAATCCAATAGGCTAAGTTCATTCAACCTTTATATCGGTTAGGTTCTGTTTCAATTTGGCAGACACGAAAGGTTAAACAATTTGCGTGCGGTTGTGTTGGAAACGTAAATATTCACACTAGATAATACTGTGATGTTGCTTTTCATTCGTTCAGACCTATATTATTTTTGTTTCATGCCCACCATTCCTTTATGTCTATACCGAATAGACACATAGTTTGGGTATCAGATAGTGATTTAAAATTTATATACTTAAATTAATATCATCATCATCAGCATCAACGGCCCACTGCAGGGCACAGGCTCTCCCGCACAGTCCTCAGAATGTAACCGGGATCGACGGCTTAGCGTGCCGTTCAAAGCATGTAATCATCTTTCTAATTCAGGTTTCTGATTCTTTCTCAGTCAGGATTCAGCTTGCCATGACCTTATTTATCTGGCCGAATCTGGCGTGATTAGAACCCACGACCTCGGGACACGCAGCGATCCGTTTGGCTGACATCGCTGATGTAGCATAATTTCGTTCCTGACTTGGCATAGGTAGTTTTAGAGTATTTAAAAAAATAATAAAAAAAATGAACAGATATTATGCGCAAGACATGTATTCAATTGAATTCATAACTTAAAAGGATATTACAAAAGGGTATATTATATATGGGTAGATAATATTTTTTTCAAGATAGTATATTTATAAAGGATAACTGAAGTATTTTCGCTCATGAAGAGTAATGCTAAATTTATTTGACATAAATTTCTTCATATTGTTGTATATTTTTAGTTTTTTTTTCAAGTAGTTGTGTAATTATATAATTACAAGGTAAATAGTGTGTTATTATTAGTAGTAGTATATATTTCATTTTTCCTTATACACCAATGATGTAATAAGTATAGATTCATGATCATGATACTCACAAAACAATCGTAAAAAGTGTTCCGAATGCAGCAACACATACACATATTTCGAATGAGCGTACATTTACCTAAACAAAGAGCCTACAACCTTATTCTCTTTGGAGGCACGGATGTCGTATCTTTATATATACAGAATATAGTTGTTATACACTGTTTAAAATATATTTACTGAAGAGCTCTAGAATTATAAAAATACCAATGTACTGACCGTAAACATTCCCCGTTTATTTTGCTTTTTCCTCAACAATTTCATATATACATAGTCAGTAATAATAATAAGACTAGTTTAATGACAGGCGTCCGTAGTCTACTCCATAGCCCAGATATTCAGTCCATCAAAACCCAATTCCATAGCCCAGTATCGTAGTTTCCATATATTTACAATAGTCTTTACACCTGGCAGGGCCATCATGGGTTGTATCATATTGTGCATTCTGTGATGGATCCGCACGTGTAACACTTACAAAGATTAAACATTCGAAAAAGGCCTCTGTGCTGTTGGCTTGGCCCCACACATGCTTCCAAAGGACCGGGCCACTATTTGGCCCGTGAATCTTAAGGATTTCGAAAACATAAACAATTTAATGAATTTACTCCAAAAGTAGCTATTTTAAAATACTTGCCGCATTGTAAGAAAATTCATGCAACTTGATGATAACATGGTTGAACAAGATATACACACCACATTCTTAAACTATTCACCCTGTAATTACTTGGTTAAACCGTATTAGGTAATACCAGCCTATGCTGTGAAAGAATATATCTGCCGATAATAATAATTGAGCAGCAACCATTAAAAACTAAAATATGCCATGCCGCTTAGTTCGTGTTATTAAGGTTTATATTTTTAATAAAACAAAACATTACATAATTCGTAAGCGTTACCAAAGGTTATGTTGTTAATTACCATATAAAATAGCCTAAATCGCTAATAGCCCGCGGCACAGACCTAAGTATGCTACTTACGATCGGTGAATATATAACAAAGCTAAATTGCAATATTGTATTATGTAGTTGATTTATGCATCCCAACAAGTGTGTACGTTGCTGGAAGGGAACGCGGAGAGGCGTCGGAACTTGTTAAACTTCAAATGAGTTTATAAGAATTCTCGAAATTTTCTAATTGTGTTGCTCGACGCAAAGTAAGCATATCAATGCATGAATTTAAAGTGTTACGCACGTTTATACTCGTATGACGTAATTTATCCCAGTTATTATTACATTTATATAAATGTGATAGTAAATTTACGGAAAGTGGTGTGTTCGTCTTACACATATAATTATAAAATTAATTTTGTCAAGGCTTCGAAATAATAATATAATTACTATATTTATAACTTCGACCATCATCATAATTGCTTATAATGTCATATAATATAATATAATCCACTGTTGAGCTAAGGCCTCCTTTTTTCTTTGAAGTCACGTGACCGATCCTGGCATTGAACATCCATCGGATACCCGCCATCTAAATCAAGTTGATAGTTTATTTTGATTAGTGATTTTACATATGTTATGGTTCAGAAATCAGAATTTGTTTGTTGCTTGATTCCGCGTCAAAAACTAGTATTAATGAACATGATTTTTTGCAATAATATGCTATATTGTATGTATACAACAAAACTATATAGGCATATAAATACTTATTTGGTGACATCGTTAAAGTATATATTTGTTTGTTTCGATGGTACTTTGTCTCGTCTGATGCATGGTGTTATCAAATGTATCAATTACGAGATTTTAAGATTATTTATAACTACTTCCACATCAGTATAATAGCAATAAGTTCTTCGCTAACAACATTGTCGTGTCGAACTTCGAAGACAAGAAGTGTGTGTCAGAACTAATGCTGCGCGGCGTCCTATTTGGCACGCTCAAAACTAACTATTTGTTAACTTTTTTGTCGTTAACCTATGTGCCAAAGACATCTTTTTTCTATGAAGAGGTACTGCATTATGTCACTATTATGATTCATCGTTGAACTGAGCACATTCATATTTGTTTATTTAATACTTATATAATTAAAAATACTTAGATTTCAATTCTCAAATTTATACTAGACATCATTTGGTTAAAGGTACACTCTGCCAATACCTACATATTATTTATCGAAATACTTAACGCAAGCTTAATTACTCAATAATGATAAATTAAATAAAACGTCTATTACGGAATTTCTTTTTGTATTATAAAATTAAGATATAGGTATAACTCACCCATTACCATACACTTAAAAATTTGTAACACTGAAGGATTCTATAATATTTATAGCGATTTCACAATCAAAATGAACTCCAATGTATCAAGCTGTCTGGCTTAGTTTCATTAAGGTTTTCCATTTGACTGAACGTCAATCA
>PQWD01007625.1:0-14817 GCA_019425675.1 Leucinodes orbonalis | reverse complement strand
CCTAAGAGAGACTCCGAGCATAGCTCGCTCCATGCACGTTGAGTATCTTTGAACTTGTGAACCAATCCGCAGTCAGTGTCCATGTCAAATTATCAGTAAGATTTTAAAAGCGGTATGAACTCCGCTATGTCAGCTACTATTTACATATATATTTAACAAAATCTCATTACACAATCCACACTTTCGACACTAATCCCAGCCATTTTTTTACGTTAATGAATAAAACGACTTACACTGGACTGATGCAACTAGAGAAATCCAAATAAATATCCATAGCAATAAACTTCTGTTAATACCACACTGCTTTACCATTATGTGAGGCGACATGTTTATTTCACTAGAGACGTTGCTCCTTTTTAAAACACAAGAGTGCGTGATACTCATTTTTTAAGGAACGATATCCGACGACCAACAGAGGCACTGCAGTAATAATAAAGATATTCTGAGGGAGCACACACTGTTTTCATTGAGTGGGAAATATGTTGGCACGGATTGATTTTTTTTATGTCTATGATATTTTAAATATTTAAGTAAGATAACTTACACTGTGTGGTTCACAGAAATTGTGAACTGCGCATAAAATACCATATTCACAGAGCTATTTCTTACTACTAAAATATTGTTTTGCGTCGGTTGAATTTGGTTGTTTTAAGCCCATTCATGTGGGACGAGTAAGGGTCAGTTCCAACGATGGCGATTACATCGATTTAATCCTAGTAGGCAGGATTACCAAGCTGCACTGGATATGTAGCAATTCATTTAGTTGGTTATGTTAGCTGAGCATTCAGATCCGGCGGTCGTATGTTCGAATCGGGGAGACTGCATAATAAAAGTCACCTTGTACGATTTTTCCCAGTTTGGTTAGATATTGGAGGCTAAATCATCTGATGTACAAATCGAAAGAAGGTTCTGAGCTTCAAGCTTCTTGCTCGAATACGCACACCTACGGCTTACAAAGAGACCGCAATAATCTTTACAAAGCCTCAATGATTACCTACCTTATCTACTGCCTGTCCTTGATTTACAGATAATATAGTATTATTTTATCATAGTACCTATTATTTTATTCGGGTCTGGGGTCCCAAGTCAAAGGAATAAAAGACCTTGTATGAAAAGATTGATGGATGTAAATGAAGCTAGGGAAGTATGTCAGCACCGTGCAAAGTGGCGTTCCATCATCTCTGCCTAGCCCTCTGGGACCAAGGCGTGAGCTTTATTTATTTCTATTACTGTATTCTTTCAGCCATTTCAAATCGTTTAGAATAGTCAGGAACAAAATAAAAACCTTGAAGTTGTAACTATTCAAAAACTATACCAAATTCAGAAAAAGTTCTTTAAGTTAACGATTCAAAAATATGCTAGTAACATCTATAAACCTTTGAAAGAAAATCCACGCTTGGAATGAATGCTTTTTTTTTGGAGACAATAGCATGCATCTATTAGCAAGTATTTATCAGAAGCGTTATAAACAATTTTTTGCCATACTGAAAATTATACTTCCTCTAAACTCCCGCAATGGTGGCCGGCTCCGCGCCTAAATGCTCCAGGGCAAAGCGGATAATCTAGACACTACACGTATTGCGGCATCTTGTTCTGACTCTGTGTATTGGAGCAAACCATTAAAGTAACACAATAAACTGAAATTTGTATATTTTTAATTATAAATCCTTTATTTAAAAGTATTTATTAACCTCATGATTGCGTGTGTGTGTGCGTGCGTGCGTGCGTGCGGTATGCGTGCTTGCGTGCGTGCGTGCGTGCGTGCGTGCGTGTGTGTGTGCGTGTACGTGTGCATGTGTGCAACAATGATACACCACATCTAAGCTTGGAACACAACTGTTACTAAAGTTAAACTAAAATTTAAGTTTTCTTAAAAACTGTGGGGATGAAATTTTAGCACACCGACTGAAAACAAACTAACACGGTACATTATAAATATGTATAGTGCTAATGGGATGGAGTTGTAATCTGCCATTTGCGATGGCAGTGCGAGTGATTGAGGACTGTATTAATTGAGACAAAATTATCTAATTGGTTGAATGACTGTCGACACGGCAAATCACTTATTGTATCTTCAATGTATAGGTAAGTTGATTTATAAATGTTAGCTTGCAAAATACTGTTCTTCCTCGCTGTTGCTATTATTTATTTATTAAGGAGATTGTTTCGAAAAGATCCCATTACGCGATAAGACTGCCCAAATTTTATTAATATTAATTCATGCACCCCCTCCGAGTTGATAATGAAAACTACAGCAATCTCTTCAGTTTTTGAGTTTAAAAACCATAGAAGGATCCATACTCATTTAAATTCAGTTTAGGGCGAGGCTTCTTATCACGATCAGCCTATCCTAAGTACTGTGGCCGGTTATCATTTACTTATCAGTAAGATGCAACCTGTAAAATGCAAAAGTATGCATTTTTTTATTTTTATATGAATAAAGTTTAAAACTCTACTTAAAATGAATTTTAAAAAAAGTTTCATTATATCTTAAGTGATATGATGAAACTTTTTTTTACTAGATATTACTAATTTAACTAGATGGAATATATAATTTCTTAACAGATGGCTGGTGTCGATGCATTTACTATATTTGCCTTACTGACAGCTGCCGGTGATGGTATAAGTTTAGAAAGCGAAAACTATTTTCTAAGTGCCACTATCAGTAAACGAGGCTAGATTGTTTTTAAAAATTCTTCTCACGAGTTTCGCATTACCACAAGAAAGTAGACGCTTCAAACGCGCTTCGTAAATCTTTATCAAGTTTGGCTTTGATACCAAAGGAATTATTGTCTGAAGATGTGTCAGGCTTTCAATTATTAGTAAAACGAGTTCTGGCACTGAGAAAAGTATCGATAGACTACCATAAAAATAGTAAATTTAAACCTAATTTCTGATTCTCATAGAAATATGTTGTATACAAAATCAAATTAATTTCCTACCATTTCAAAATATTGTTTCCTATAAAATATACCTTCAAATGACTATATTCGTTTAATCCGAGAGAGACCCGCGCCCTCGTCAACCTATCGCAGTCAACTGTTGGATATAGGTCTCCCCATTTTGCGCAATATGTCCCGGTCCGCTGCTTGATTCATCCAGCCTCCACCAGAGACATTTCGCAAGACGTCGGTTCATCGGGACGAAGGGCGTCGTACGTTACGTTTGCCAAGACGCGGTCTTCACTCCACAACTCGTCTGTTCCAACGGCCATCGGTTCTGTGACATACGTGACCAGCCCACTGCCACTTCAACTTGCTGATCCGGAGAGTTATGTCGGTAACTAGAGTTCTCTTGCGGATAACATCATTTCTGTTTTTATCTTTGAGAGAGACTCTACCACTCCATTGCATGTTGAGTAACTTGAAATTTGTGAACCAATCCCACAGTAAGTGTCCATGTGTCAGCTGCGTATGTTAGTACGGGTACGTACTTCTCAAAGACTTTTGTCTTTAAGCATTGTGGAATTGACGAAAGACCGTGATTTAATTCAGAATGTAACCTTCTTTACCACCCTTAGATCATTCAAAGGTGCATTGCAGTGCTACAAACAATGAAGCTCAGTTCCTCACCATACCAAAAGCTTATTCGAGGTATGTATATATATTATAAAACATAAGTTTATTCACGTGGATTTTTAAGCACTGAGATATGCGTTACAATGGTATCGTTTAATTCTTAGCACAAATAATACAATAAATAATTAATATCCACTATCATTGACACAACGCTCCAAGTGAGGCGTGAAGCTTGTATTACGGGCGCTTAACAACTGTCAACATACTTATATAATGTCTTTTATGTAAATACATACGTATCATATATAAAAATCTCTCAAAAAAGTTTTGTGTTGCCCGGGGTCGAACGCGGAACCCTTGGTGTAGTAGCCGACGAATTAGCCGTTACACCAAATGGGTCCTATAATCTCCTAATTATTATTATGTATGACCGTTGAGTAAATTGACGCAGTATTCGACAATTGTTTGTTAGTTTGCTGAACTATTTTCATACAATTCCCAATTTTGAAGCCTTGTGCAAAAACTGCTATTTTATTTGAAATGCTGCAAAATAATTTGTCTCCCACATGTATGCCACATGCCTTCAGCTTACTCCGACGTGGTTTGAGATGGTTCCGCCTTTGCTATCACTTTCAGGTTTACGTTGTTATCATAAATTCTGGCCTATGGTGATATGTATATATATATATATATGATAAAGGTTTTCAAAATATTAGATATTATAACACTAGAAAAAGATATTTTATCAAAGTGGCCATACAACTTGCATTTGGTTAGGATCCCAATAATAAATAAACACATCAAGGAAATAAATACCGTTTAACTATGCATAAACATATATAAATGTTAAAAGTTTATTAAGAATCACTTAATCAATTTAAACGTGTAAACAGTATGCCTTACAAAATAATTTACGAATAAATTTAGTGTAATGCAAATTTTATTCACTGTAGGTTCCGCAAAATTAAAAAAGTTCTTTTTCCAACACATCGTATATCACATAATGGTCGTAAAATTCAAGCAACGACTTGAATAATTTTATAAAAGGAAAGATACTCGTCCAATGGAGGTTTCTGTAAAAACATTTTCAATCGGCGTTTTAATATAACAGCCCTTTTTGATCGTTTTAGCCCATTTATTTGTTCAGTGCGTAATCATTAATAAGGTTACATTTGTCCAAAACATTCTACTAACATCAACATTTTCAATTCGTTGTGCAATAAATAAAGTTTCACATCCTAGACGAAGATACTTTAATCATTTTTTATTTAATTATGGCTAATATCGTAATGTTTTCCGTAATATATATTTTGTCGGATAGACCTTACATCGGATAGATTGAGTCACTTTGTGTGCTTTGTCTAGTGCTTCCAGGTGTTCCAATTTGCGCGACATGACCCGATTTTCAGGGGTCTGAGGATGTGACGCTAAATGTCCCGATTATAAATAAATAAATAAATAAATATCCACTGACATTCACACAGCGCCATCTAGTCCCAAGTTAAGCGTGAAGCCTGTTTTATGGGTACTAAACAACGGATAAATATACTTATATACATTTTTTTTGTAAATACATATATATTATACATAGAAAACCCCCAGACCATTACAAACAGACATGTTCATGCACACAAATGTTTGTACTGCCCGGGGATCGAACCCGGAACCCTTGGTGTTGCAGCCGACCTCTCAACCGCAACACCAAATGGGTCGTCAAATTAAGAAAGAAAAACAGATTTTTCATTAAAAATAATATATTTTCGCTACGTAACTTCTACTAATTACATCACTGTCAAATTCAAAATGGCACGTCATCACCATCGTCATTTTTATTGTTACCTGAACCGATGTATAGATTTTTTTTTTTGCCTGGTGTACCGATTTAAAACATATCGGACCTGGCAACACTGTGTCGCAATTGACTGTCTGTAAAAAAATATTCTATCCTTGGGAGGATCCCGACTATAATCTTGGAGGATGGCAGTCATTAACTGTTAGGTGGCATTTAATGCTGATGATGGAACATGGTTACTTAAGTTCAAACCGTTTTCTAAGTTAAAGTTAGATAGCTCTGAGTCTGAATATATATCATAGGTAAGTATAAGTTATAAATTTATTGCATAACCATTCATTTCATCATAATAGACGAATCGGTTACTTAAATATAAATCATAAGCTAAGCTTAATAACTGGTTAATTGTAAATCATAAGCTATCTAATCTAATAGCATGTTATGATTTAATGTAAGTAATTGGTGGAACTTATTAAGGAACTAGCGTCTTACTAATTATATTTTAACTAATCTCGTAATATGAAATATGTTTCCAAAACAATTATTACCATTTATAGTCGGTAAATCAAATGCATTTTTAAGAACACAATAATTGAAGACACTGACGCGGATACCCTCGTGTTGTGAACCGTATTTTTGCGACATGAAACAGTGCTTATAATTAATGAGAGAAATATTTGATTGAACTGAATTTTGAACAATAATTTCAAAAGCATTGACAATTATTATAAAAGGGCGCAAAAACCGATAACCTTTTCGATCGCCGTATCCAAATCCATAACCCAATATGATTTTAATGAATACGTAATTAGATTAAAATTGTCAGTGTACCGGACATGGAAACCAGCAGTTTCACTAGCTAGCCACACCGTATAGATCATACAAAAAGGAAAGGAGGAAAAAAAAACACTTTTTAAAATATCAGTTTCTGTATTCCATCATTTCTAATTCAGTTAATTTTAAACATCATCATCAACTCAATAAGCGTCCCCACCGAGGGGCACGAGTCTACCCGTAAAGGCTGTATAGGCCTTAGTCGTGCACGGGGGCCCAGTACGGATTAGCCGAATCACGCACAACCTTTAATATCTTCGCAGGCGGGCCCAAGTTCTTAACGATGTTCTCCTTCACCAAAGAGCGTCGAATAATGTAATGTAAATAATTTCGAAAATCCGTCAACACATTGGTATGAAGCGGGATTTGAACCTGCCCTCGAAAGGCAACAGTCCACACCTAGCTGTGCCCCGCGTTATTACCCGCGGTATAAGATATTCTCACACAGTAACGAGGCCTATGTGTTTACTTACAATGTCAGCTAACTTCATACAATATATTTAACACTTCGTTAAGCACCTTAAGGCGGATTAAATAGTTTTTTGTGTAAAATAAAGAGAGAAAGAAAGAAAGAAAGAAAAAAATCTTTATTCAAATAAATTTGTTACAGATACTTTTGAATCGTCAATTGTTATTATTATCATATTTTTTGTGACTCTAAAAGAAGCATAAGGTCTAAGTACCGTCAAAATAGGTCAAGCCATTTTGTGGATTACCAGGAAAAATAGATAGACAGACAGAGTAATTAAAAATTATATTTTGGTTATACCTACATATTAAATCCCCAATATTACTTATACCCACATATTAAATACCCAATATTTAATATTCATAAGCATTTAGTAAAATACTGGAATTTCAGTATTACAAACAGACACTTATTTTAAATGTGTTGATTCCCTTTTTCCATTAATTGATGTCCAATTTCTTGCTAAAAGCAAAAAAAAGGAAAAAAGCATATCGACTAACAAAAAGCTAACCTGATGATAAGTGATACGCCTTACCATGACAGAACAGTTGACAGAATGTTTGTACTGCTCGTGATCGAACGTGGAACACATGGTGTAATAGTGGACTTCTCAAATATGGGTTGTGATGTGTATTAATTTCAACATAAGATGGATATAGATGGTATAATAAAAGTATGTAGTTCGCAATAGTCTGAATTATTGTCAATTTCTCATCAAATTAATTGATGAGGCGCGCCAGTGCCTATCCTCGTTCGCTCGTGTCAGCCACGTTGATAGAATAAGAAACAAATTCAAACTTTGCTTCCCAAAATAACTAGTAAAGACGTCATGAAGGTAGGAGTTCAAGTTAGCATGAACAGATAAGGAAAAGTTTGTACAGATTCGCTTTTAGTTCAAATTGTACCTTAATAAGGAAAGTGATCTCCAGAGTCATGAAAATTAGAGAACTGGCACACAGGTCGAAAGAATAACAGCCTCATTGTATAACTAACGTCGTTCAATTCCTTACAAATTTCTACAAAAAGAAGTGAAATCCCACCAAAAATATTCTGTAAAAAAACTAGCCAAGACTCAGTGAAGCTGCTTGTTTATCTCTTAAATGTAATGAACTCTAGACAAAGTCGTGCCAAGTCTAAGGATTCTTACTGCGATTTCTTTATTATTATAATTATTCCAAACACCAATCCGGAATTGGGATAGTAATTGACTGGTTCCATTGTAATCTGAACGCGCTAAACGATAAACCAACGAGTAATATTAATTTATTCTATATATCTATTTTTCTAAATCTTTCCAAAGTGTGTCCAGCATCATATTACTTCATGATACACCTCATAAACCGGCGCCATTACTTTTACGTTCATTGGGAGGAAAATGCTGTTGACCGCTTTACGAAAGTGTAATTTTACATGACCGCTAACATTCTCCCTTGCGGTGAACCACTATGTGGAGCTATGCGGTATTTACTTGGATCACAATGTATGACGGCTAAGTAAAAAGTTACAATGCTTCATAGGCTAGCATTATAAAGAAATAAACTTAAACTGTATGTGTAAACTTAAACTTATTAAAATAAAATAACGGTCTACCTGGTTTCAAAATGAAAGGTGAGTTTTGCTCTGATATAAATTAATTCTTATATTCGCTTCCATACAGCGTAAATAGTTGGTACAATTATTATTGAGCAGGCATATATGCAAGTATTAATTTGGGTCGGCGGGTTAGCAATTTTTTATTTCTATTATATTTAATTTATTTTAAATATAAAAGAACCATAAGTAGCTATCTAGCTCAGTGGCCTTTAGGTTTGGCTAATGAGAGGCATTGATCGTTTGTTTTTATCACCAAGTTAAAGCGGTTACTTTGCCGAATTCCTTTGTCCCCATTGATGAGAGGCTTTCCCCTGGCGATGAATTATCTTGGCCGACCTGGAAGTCTTTAACAGGTCGGAGTAGGGACAATTTAGACAGATGGGGGCTTTCGGGAGGTCTTGCTTTAGACTGTCTTTGTGGAGAGACCCAAACGATGACTCACCTTATGTCGTGTCCAGCTTACCTAAGTACCAATAGCTTGCAACCCGTAGTAAAATCGCTTGTAAGCTATACCAGTACGATAAAAGTATACGCGTTAATACACGTCATACTTTTCTGGGACTTAGAGAAGAGTTCCTAAGACAAGAAACAATAAAGAAATTACAGAGGCAAAGCGTGGATGCAATGGGAATAGCAAGCACCAGATGTAGTAATTAGGCGCGCTTATGGCTTAGGTGCATAGGAAAAGCGGCGCGGGAAAGCCTAATAAATAAAGTAACGCAACATACATTTTGAAGGTTAAAGCGAATGCTCTTTGCTTTCATGCGCAATTCAACTCCGGGGCTTCGTTTCAGGTGTACAAAAACAGTGTTTTTTCTAAAACATCGTTCACAAAATATAGAAAATTTTATTGTGAAATAGAATTTGCAATATTTTTTTATAACGCGTTTACTTAAATACTGAGTTTTAAATAAAACTATTGATTACGAGTATAACTATAGAAAATGTTGATTACGAGTATAACTATTTAAGATATAAATAGTTATACTCGTAATCAACATTTTCATTTTATAAATAACGTTCTTGCTAAATCCTAATTGCATTCGGTTAGCTTATCTTCTATATTCTTGTTTAGGAGATTCTCTGCAGCAGCCCCAAATTAAATAATTGTACTTCGTAATCTAAAAATAAATACTTATTCAGTATTTATTGTGCACTATCGCGTCGGTCGAATACAGTTTTTACAGCAGTCATAGGGGTTGCTGGGGAAGCATGATGTCTTTACACCTGTACATTTTGTGAATGAATATTTCCAATGAAAAACAAAATCTGAAAAACGCTTAAACACACAACCATGTGAAGTAAGCCCAGTGAAGTAAATAGTAAAATAGAAACAACTATACAGATAATGTCCAGGTTTAGCGTAGGCTGCCTCGATGTCAGCAGCACTGTTGCGCAATACAAACCTTTCACTAAGTAATTGGAATAGACCTTAGTCCAGTATATCCATAGCAGTCGATGTTACACTGTAGAAAAGTACCAATAGACTATATATAGGCTGAATTTTGAATCACTGGTATCCATTTGACCTATTATTGTACTCATATTATGAAATGTATTTATGAGTATCTGATAAAGTTTTATAAAAGAAATTATCGCATTTATTTATTATAGCTTGTACTACTGTATTCAGTGTGTGGGCGCCGCCACACCGCGCGCCGTGATCCCTACACACCCTATATTCAATTGAAAATTATTAAATCAATATTTACTTATTATTTTTAGTATAATATGTAATTTAGATAAATCGCGAAGTGTTTGACATGACTTTAAAAGTTAAAAAATGTTTAATCTTTGTATTAATTGATTTGCCTGATATTTAGGGAAGTACTTTAAAATACAAGTAAGTTTTTATTTTTTAAAATGCCAATGATCTTGATGGCACCCCGTAGCGTACTCAAGTTAATGCATGCACTAATCCCCGTTTGTCGTCGAGTATCCTATACCTATGCTAGTACATAGTAACGAGAAACACCATTACATGAATATGTGCCGAAAGTTATTAATATCAAGGCCTCTGACAGCGGATGATAAGAAGCGGCATGGATATAAAAGGCTAAGAGTTCCGTCTATCGTTACAATTTAGGAAAACTGCCGTGGCCATGTTAGCTACTGAATTTTGTTTGGGAGCCTGCCTTTGTTCATGTACTGGGTAAGTTGTTCGATTAATGTGAAGCCATCATATATACGATAGTCGGCTATTACACAGAGAGTTATTGTGGTGTCAAATCTGACGACGCCTCATATATTAAAATCCGTAAATCCGTTTAGGCTGCAGCAGGGAACATAGAAACCTACATAGGTACATACACTTGAAAAACATAGCCCTCCTTCGGCAGTCGGGTAAAAAGTATTTAAGTACGTTCACTAGTTGTCTAGTACTAGTAGTATATTATTATGTTGCTTAAACTGGGGCTAGATGGTGCTTTGTGAATATCAGTGGGTATTAATTTATTATGAACACCGAAGAGCACACCGAACATGATATTACACTTCCTCTTCTGATCCCCGCACCGCATATGGAAATCCTGGCAGTACTGCCTCATACAAACGATTTACATATTAAAAGCATATAAGCTTGAATTATGCTCATCTTTTCTGAAATTGAGGATTAAATTCACTGCGATTTGGGTATATATACATATCGCACGTATGTGAGTACATGTATTTGTGTATGGTTATGTATCAGTATATATATATATATATATATATATATATATATATATATATATATATATATATATTATATAAATAATTATGCACATTAATTTAATGAATTATTTTATTTAATGTATTATGTTGTATTATAAAACACAATTTATTTTTTAATATACTTATTCTTAATTTATTAATGGAAACGGTGTCGAAGGTCAACGACTTTCACCCTTTAACTTGCTAATGAGCGATTAATTTTCTACTAACGAAGTCAGTTAATTAAGTTGTAGTACCTATTCCCCATGGGTTAGACCTTTTTGATCCATACTCATAACAGCCCTGATGTATAGTTTGACGACCCTTTAATATACTGAGCAATTTTAACTTGAGCAAGTTAAAATTGCTTAGTATATAGACACAGTCCTATGATTAATGCAGTTGTTTTCGTTCAATAAAATTGTAATATTTTGATGTGGCGCTTAATAAAGGTTTATTTATTATTATTTTTTAATTTATTTCTGATCTCATCCCTAAGACACCCCGAGCATAGCTCGGTCCATTGCGCGTTGAGTGACTTTGAACTCTAGAACCAATCCCGCAGTCAGTGTCCATGTCTCAGCTGCGTATGTTACGGATAGGACGCATTGCTCAAAGACTTTTGTCTTTAAGCCTTGCGGAATCGCTGACGTTGGGACATGACGTAACTTACCGAACTTATTATCACTAGCAAAATCTCTTGCATCTTATTTTTTAACAATCGGCTCCGACAGTTGAGGCTAAATTTTATATGCGTCTTTTTGCAGTTCTCAAGAGAGGAAGATAAAAATCAACGGAAAAAATCATATTATCATCTACAGCAGCGGAAAAGTAATATTCTATTTTTGTAACCAGGAAAAGGGATCCATCTTACCCCGTATTTAGCGCGGGCTAGTGAAATATAAGAGGAATATACTTGTGTGGCACCAACACACCAAAATATAGATAAAATTTATAAGGCGATACGAAATTCCCCATGTCAGCTTTTTGATATAAAAGTTACTCTTTTTAATATCCTTCAATGTCATTTGGAATTAACCTTTGACAATTTCCCTTTTGATTGAAATTCCTTGTCAGTGATTTTGCGTATCAATTTTGTCATTTCGCTGAAATAATCAAATGAAAGAGGTAAAAATATTTTTAAATTGAAAGGGGGGCAAATGATCTGACAGCTCACCTGACAGAAAGTGGATACTGCCGCCCATGGACATTTTAAAATTTTACATCGAAAGAAAGTTTTTTTAAGGTCAAAGTTATACTGTGCCAGTTGACTCCGAGCTTCGTAACAACATCATCATCAGCTCATTAAACGTCTCCACCGAGGGGCACGAGCCCACCCATACGTGGGTGTATAGGCCTTACTCGTCCACGCGGGCCCAGTGCGGATTGACCTCACGCACAACCTTTGAATATTTTCACAGGCGTGCGCAGGTTTCCTCACGGTGTTTTCCTTCACCGTGAGAGCATCGGATAGCGTAATTTCGAAAATTAAAAATATAAAATTGGTACGTAGCGGGATTTGAACCTCAGCCCTCCCGGCAGGAGGGCAACAGTCTACACCATTGAGCCACCGACGCTTAAAAAATTTTTTGTGCGTCCTAGAAGCGTGTTTTTTTAGTTTTTAAAACTATTTTTTTTATTTTATACTTTGTAGTCTTCTACCTTATTGATTGATGACCATGACATGATAATTTGGTACAAAATTTTTATTTTACATTATTTTCAGCAAAAAATGTTTGTTTGGTCCTCAATTTAATTTTCAGTGTCATAGAAATGCGTGCAATGCAAGGAATGATTCCATTTTTCAAATTTTTTTTCTTTGATGTTATGGCAAAATAGCATTATATTTTAATTAAAACCTGTCTCGATCCTAAAAAAAAAGAAATTATTGGCATATTTTTAGCCTATATTTTAGTGGCAATTACTGTCCGTTAAGAGGACGTTATTTGAGTTATGTAATATTGTAAAGAGTCACGTTTCGCTCGTAAAAAGAGATTAGTGCTCTGGTATCTAAAAATGAACGAAATCCACTGATATTCGCATCTTGCCCCAAACTAAGCACAAACCTGTAATATGGGTACTAAGCAACAGGTAAACATACCTATTTTTTATTAAATAAGTATATATTATACATAGAATCTCCCAGACTAATACAATCAGACGTCACGTTCATGAACACAAATGTTTGTATAACCCGGGGATTGAACCCGGAACCTTGGTGAACTAGCTTAAGATTCAACCATAACACTATGTGGGGTTTCATAAAATAAAGTTAAACGACCGTTAAGATAAATATAGTACCACAAGATTTATTATAAAATGGTTGTAATGATAAATATAGTGCCACAAGATTTATTATATAGTGGTGAACATCCACCAATTTGCATAGGGCCTGCGTAGAAGGTTAAGGCCCCATCTCCTCATAGCTATTCTGTGCGAGAAGACCTATGCCCTGCAGTGGACCGTAATAATATTGATATAGATTAACTGTCTCCATGGTCTAGTGAGCACAGACCGAAGAAGAAGTGAACCGAAGGTCAAGGGTTGGAATCCCGCGGGGAATAGTCATTTGTGCGATTTTTCCTAGTTTGGTTAAGATAGCATTCTGAATCACCTGATTTTCCGCAAAGAAATATGACTCCGTGCTTTGGAGGGCATGTTAAATCATTAGTCCCGGCTACAGTCTTACGATGGTAGTCGTTAACACCCACCAAACCGTATTGGGCCCACGTGGTGGGTTACGACACAATCTTCCCACAGCTATGCTGTGCGAGAAGGCCTGTGCCCTGCAATGAACCGTTAAAGGCTGGTGATGATGATGAAGATACAATGAAACTTTTACTCTCCGATTGTCCCAGTTCACTTGATTCATTTAGTCAAAGCTTATTAAGTTAGGTTTAGTTAAAAAAGACAAGGTTCAAATAAAAATACAGATCCTTTAATCCGTATTTACGTTACACGTAGTGCGATTTCGCCTTGCCGATTTAATAATGGTACTGCGGTCGGATTTCGCTCTGGTCATACAAAGTATCTAAGCAACCGAAATCGTTTTTATTCCGTGTAATAAATCATCCAGTTCCCTATACATATTTCAAAACAGACCCCGACAAAATTTCCGTCACTCGACCTGGTACACTCGCAACGTTAATACTTTATTGAACCAATATTTCTTTTGAAAATTTTCCTGTATTTTATTCAATATGTAAACAAAAATGTGTTGAAAAATCCATTCACAATTGGAATATAAAATTGATGTGAACATAAATGGATTTATTGTCAATACTTTTTAAATTTCAAACATTTATTTTAGCGCCTATTCCTAACATCAGTTAATTGTATCGATTGATGTAGTAGTCGACATTGCAATTATCAGACATCGCCATAAGTCAGTCAGGATCCATTTATTCAATTTAAGCTTAAATAAGCGCTCATGAACGTCAAAATACTGATGATATGCTCGCTATATTACTTGTTGAGTAATTTTAAATTGGTAAATTAATCACTGGTTTTATCTCACGAATACCACAATATAATTTATATTATCATGTTTAATATTTTTTGCACACGACTGTACGAGACTGCATGCTTCAAACTTTTAACGATTTATGTGCTGAAAAGTGAGACATAGAAGTTTATCTAACCGCAATACTCGACGGATAATAGTCGATGAAATTTAAGTTTTTAAAACATGCATCGGTGAACTAAGTTTCTGCAACTTATGTAATAGTATCTTATGTAATATATGCGATTTATAATTCTTACATCTAAAGTTTTTTTAGAATCGACTCTTACATTGTATTACATTTCAATTTAAAGTACTTTATTGCTTTTAGAGAGAGACAGTTTTATATTAGTATATTATAGAAGATTATAAAGTGACTTGAGTAAACTTAGATAAATTAGTTTGTGTTTGATACATA
>PQWD01007624.1:42366-90317 GCA_019425675.1 Leucinodes orbonalis | reverse complement strand
TATTTTTTCGTTTCGGACAATAGTCCGCCTACCAAATTTCATCGTCGTATCATAAAAATTTCGGAATGTTCCATACAAACTTCCAACCCCCATTTTAGGGAAGTGGGGGGTGAAACGGGACAAAAAGTAGCCTAAAACCTATTCTAGGTTACCTTCTATCAACGTGCCAAGTTTCAATAAAATCCACTTTAAACTGCGAATACATAATAATCTTGGATGTTGATTGTTTGTGTTTTACATAATGTATTGTTATATCTGGGTGGTGGAATACTAAGACATATTTGCACCCCAAAATGGTTCTGCTTCTAACCAAATATCTCAACCTTTACACTCCACAAAGATCGTCTAAAATGTGCTGTGTTTATTTTTTACCTAGATAACATATGTATTTGCAACTAAGATAATGGCTCGTATGCAATCAACCAATTTAGTCAACACTGTCTTGCGCCCGTCATCCGAGATGGCAGATTTAAGGTCTCTTATACCCGCTATTTTACAAGCTACAGTGTCCCCATCCCGGAACACAGAAGTGCAAACACTATTTTATCGGATGATATCTGGCACTGCGGTGGTGCCTACCTAGGCGACTCTGAACTGAGTTTCTTGTATTTAAATGTAATTATTATTGTCTGCCTCCGTGGACTAGCAGGTACAGCGTGCGGCTTAGAGCGCTGCATGACCCGGATGTCGAGGGTTCAAATCCCGCGAGGAAAAGTCACTTTATGTGATTTTTCCAAGTACTAAATAATTCTTTATTTCTTTCAATGTCTTAACATACATTGAAAGAAATAAAGAATTATTTATTAATAAAACTAATTGCCAAATAGGAATTCCCTCAGCATTTGACGCTGTTTTTCAGGGAAGCCCATAGCATGCAAGCACCACATTGCATGCTGAATCACTCGTCCGAAAGATGATATCATGCTTCGGCGGGCACGTGAAGCTGTTGGTCCCGGCTATTATCTTAGGATGGTAGTCGTTACCACCCACCAATCCTCATTGGGGCCGCATGGTGGATTACGGCAAAATCTTCCAATAGCTATGGTGTGCGGGAAGGCCTATGCTTTCAGTGGGCTATTAACGACCCAATGAAAGCATAGGCCGTTATAGGCTGATAATGCTGATAAGTAACTAGGTGATAGACGTGGTACTGAGTCCAGGTAGGTACAACTGCAGTGCCAGATATCGTCCCGTCAAATAGAAGTGTTATGCACTTTTGTGTTTCGGGATGAGGGCACTGGGGCTAGTAAAATTACTGGGTATGAGAGACCTAACATCTGTGGTCTCGGGTGACAGGTGCAGTGCGGTGTTGATGGAGAATAATAACTGTCTATGAATTGTTGGTCTCCTTCAACTGTCATGGTCGGGCGTATTACTTACGACCAGGTGAGTGTCTGGAGTTCTTGCCCACTTGTGCACATAAGCACTTTTTATTATGAAATATAATAACAATGATGAAATTATTGTTTGTTGTCAGACGAGTCGGGATGCGAGGCTGACATGCTGGAGGGCGCGGAGGCGGGCCGGCACTCGCCGCCTCGGCCGCAGCGAGAGCCCATCAATCTCAAGAATGAGGTAAGTCACAAACACTAAGCTTCCTAATACACAGACTAATACACATAATCATAAAAAAGTGAATACAAATATAAAGGGAGAAAAAATTTATTTGTCAACAACATAGAAGAAAAAATATAGAACCAAATGAGGTAAAATTGGTAAAATAATTATATTAAATAACAATAACTTGTGGGTACTAAATAATCAATAAAGGCTAAATTTTTTGTTAGATAAATTGAGCCTTGAAATTTTATTGTATAAAAAGTGATGATTTATGAAATTGGCTACCATATGTACCTATATTATAACAGACGAAATTGTACCGATTTCCAAAAGTAATCTACTTAAAAGAGCTCAACTTATCCCTTTTAATCGAATTCACGTCATAAAATCTCAAATAATAATAAAGCGGATTGAGTGTTGCCACTCTTATCTTAAAACATTAAAAAAATTCAAAATACATCCTGCAGTAGCGACCTTCTGTCACTATTTAACCTCATTTCGCCCACAAACCCTCAAACATCCAATGCTCAAGAAACTCGCATAGAGGATTAAAAAAACAAAAACGAGGACAAAGTTAAGTGCGAATAAGCGCGCTCGAGGCTCAAGTGTCGGCGCGGAGTTAGGCAAAAGGACGATACTGGAAAGGTCCTCGTTTCCACCGAAAGACAAAACATTCGTTCGTTAGAGACCGTGGAAAAATGCGGAGCGGCGCCGACCAATCGGCCGGGTGCTGCAGCCTACTTGCCTCAGAATCTATAGTATCGATTAGCGAACGCTTTTTTTACCCATACGCACTCACACACCGACGCGCGGGGGCCAGCCTTTTTAACAATCTTTTTTTCGACCACCCTCCCCCCAAAACCGCCATGTCCATTGCGCGGATGCAAAGACCACCCCGCGCACCCCACCCCTCATATAGCAGCATTGAAAATGGAATTTCCATGAGTGATGGAGTGTCAAACGGAAAGTGCAAAAAGGAGAAAAAGTACATTATGTTAATTATTGAACGCGTGGGCCGTCGTCCGAGTTTAAATTGAATGTCATGTCGTACGTGTCGTGGAAACGTGCGAGCTTATTCCGTTCTATTCCGTGCGGTTGTTGGAATTCGCTTTTTTCGCTTGTACCAAAATAACATGTGCGTTAATCAAGCGGACCTTATTAAATTTAGGGAACCAGCCGTAAGCTTTCTAAAAAGCTGCTACTAAGAAAAAAAGACTTGGCAAAGCAAAAGTGGGGGTGAACGCCCTCTTTCACTTTCTTCGCAAGCTTGGTCTAGGTTAGTGACGAGAATTCGTGCTCTATATTCGACGCCGTAAGGACCTTGACACATTTCGTTTCGTCGGGGCGGGACTTATAAACAGGTTAGACGTTAGAAGAACTTAGATCTGGAGTTTAAGTTGTGAAGCCATAATAAAATGTGACAGTTGAGTGACTTTTGGAATAGCTTTTTTTATTAAGGTTTTTTCTTTCTTAAATCCTAATAAATATTTAGGCTGATTAAAAATGTAGGTTAGATTTTAAGAATCTTTAATTATATGTTTATATAACATGTAAGATTATGACACTATGAGATAAGAATAAAATAATAAACATTATTTTTCTGGAAGTTTAGCGGTTGTAATAAAATTACCGCGACATTAAACGACGCAAAAGTGCGTACAAAGCACTTGTCCGACGAATCCAACCACCCCGACAGTCGTGTTGCTAATGGAAATCCAAAAAAATGTCGGTGGGAAAACTAGTTAAAAAAACCCAAGCACATTTGAATGAAAATTGGGTGGGGGCGGGTGGCGCGGCGCGGCCGATAGTCTATTATTATTATTATTACTTGCATTATATCTGCATTTTTTCGACGCACACGCGCGCCGGCCGTGCGCCATTTTTATTTTCTTCGTTTTTTTTCGTTTTCATTTCGGACGGGAGGCAGACACACGGGCGCAGCAACACGGTAGCAGATCGAACTATGCGATGTCTACAAGTGGACGAACATTTAAATTGGCTCTCATCAAATATTGACTGCGTGTAGTTTTTTTCATTAACCGCTGGGTTTTTTGTGAGGCATCGCTCGCCATTGGCTCGTTCGATTGAATAGTCTCCTTTGATATTTGGCGGTTGGTTGCGTTCGCGCTTATTATTAGTGGTAGGCCGTTGGGCTGCAACTTGACTTCGCAAAATGTATAATGGAATTCTCAATCGGTTTCTATTTCACCACAAAAATGTAGATATTTTTCAGAAAGTATGAGAAATAGGACATTTTTATAATGTTAAAAACACTCCATTAATCATAAATATTTTCATGTTCGAAATTGTACGATACCTTATAATATGATGACATTCATCTTTAAGTCGTTAATTTTGCGAAGCAAACTCAGTAAGATTGAATAAATGGTACCTAATTCTAGAAGAAAGGTTCCAAATGAATTTATTACTATCAGATAACTAACTACCAGGTAAGCGGTAAGCAAAATGGTAGCCCCGAGCAATACATACAAAAACAAAAAAATCTTATATAGTTTAAATTCTAATTCTGATTAGGATTAATGATAATTTATTTTGTTTAAATATCATCAAAAAATAATACTAGTATTATCATGTAGGTAATTTGTACTATGTTAAACAACACCCCAGACTTACTTTCATATCAACAAATGACACTATGCAACTGTTAAACAGTGACGTAAGGTCATAATTTATCATTTATTTTTACCATAAACTCCGGTATCGTAACGTGAACTATACGTTCTAAATCCGAGTACATAAACCGAGCTTAATTTCCATTTTAATCGTCACAACCCGCGTAATGAATAAAGGTGTTAACAGTCAGTCTGTGCATAATGTCACCGTTGCACTCAAGCGTATTTATTATCATTTAAAAAATGCAAAAAAAAACATAATTAAAGGGGTGGCGCGCAGGGGTACATCCCATTTTTTATTTTAATTGGCTTGTAAATTACCAAAGTTATGGTGGTTTTTGTTTGCGGTTACGTACGGTTGTGTACCTGCATTTGTTTGATTAGTTGCTTCTAGTGGCAACGATGTAGAGATGGTGGAAGCAAGCAAGCAAGTGGTCAACGTCATATCAGTTTTAGCAAACCGATGTTTTGTGAAAGTAACTATTAGATTTATCTACGCATTCTAAACAACATGAAGTGTTTCAAAATTCACCTAAATTATATTGTGATTGTTTTCCCATTTCCATTTATAATAAAAGAAATGTTCACTGTGCAATTAGTTTTTCAGTAAACAGTTCGTTCACATCTGAGTATTTAAGAAGAGACAAGTAAAAGAATTAGCATCTTTGTCTAAAAGAGATGGTTCCCAAGTAACGTTACGCATTTGGCCCTGGTTACTATCTAAGGATGGTAGTCGTGAACGCCCGCCATCCTCATAGGCGTTACGTGTGTTCTGCAATGAGTCTTATAGTCTAGTTGTTTGAAGTAAAACAAAAATCTTTAAGTATTTATTGTAAAAAATGTATTTATAATGAAAATTATATAGTGGCAAATTTTAGTGTAATATGTCACTCGTACTACTCGTACGTGTGCTCGTGTCTACTTGTAGTAAACACATGGTCCATTTTGATATTGCCATACACTCATCTTACTTGACTAATTAATCATAGACCTCTTCATACTTCACTTCTTAGAATTTTTAATTGCGACCGGAACTTATAAGTCGTTAATTATGGTCAACTCTAACCACAAGTAGTGATTAAACATACAAAGGTAGATCTTTAGTTAAATCCTATTTGTTGTTTGGTCTTTTTATGTTACCAAGTGTACAGGACGGTCAGGGCTCTCACCTGATGGTAAGTGATAGAGCGGTATTGAAGGAGACCAACATCACAGTAATATTTTATACTTGCAAAACTTTACGGCATTTCAAAAGTCTTACAAACATAGCAATTATAAAAACAAATATACCACTACAGTGAATCGCAAATTTATAAATGCACAATACTTAATAAACATCGTTGAAACAAGACGAAACAGGATATAAATCGAGATGCCCCGCGAAAAGGAACAAAGCTAACAATTTCTCAGCACAGATTATATTGCACTCCATTTTAATAAGTAACAGGATGGCTTATACGGTGGAAACTGCAGCGAGAAAGAGATGGGAAAGATTGCAGATTTTTTAAGTTGAAAACTTCGAATCGTGCGGTTGTTGGCTTATTTATTGGAACAGAATCATTATTGTTTTACTTGTGTATATATTAAATATATTGAATGACATCAAATGTATTGATAGTTGGTATAATTGGGAAGAGCGTCGGTGGCTCAGTATTGTGGACTGTCGCCTTCCTACCGGGAGGGCTGAGGTTCAAATCCCGACACGTACCAATGTATTTTCGAATTTTCGTAAATATATGTACGTTATCCGACGCTCTTACGGTGAAGGAAAACATCGTGAGGAAACCTTCATGCACGCCTGCGAAGAGATTCGAAGGTTGTGTGTGAAGTCGTCCAATCCGCACTGGGCCCGCGTGGACGACTAAGGCCTAATCACCCTATACGGGTAGGCTCGTGCCCCTCGGTGGGGACGTTTAATGAGCTGATGATGATGATGATGAATAATTGGGATGATTAAACAGATTGGAAAAGTCCAAAACGCTTATTATAATACAGTTCACTATCCCTAAATTATAGTTTTGACTATCGACATATCGAGTTCTTAATTTTTCTTCGATCTTTTTAATAAGTGGCAGACTAGATGCTGAGTCGTCTAGGTAGATACCGACGCATTGCCAGATATCGTCACGTAAAATAGTAAGGTTTTTCACTTCTGAGTCCAGAAACACAGAAGTGAAAAACCTTACTATTTTAAGGCGACTGTAGGTAGTAAATTGCCGGATAGAAGAGACCAATATCCGTCATCTCAAGTGATGGCAGTGTTGACGGAAAAAAAATAACCCACTGATATTAATTCTCTTTCAATACTTCATCTGTCATGGTCACGTGTATCACGTAGTGATTAGATTTCCTTCAACATGGTCAGGCGAATCACTTACTTTTTTTTTTCAAATTGAGTGCTTTTGTTGACAGCAGATCGCTTATGGTTTCAAATCTGTAGAAGAAAATGGGCAAACTAGTGGAATTTAATTATTCTATATATCAAAGAATTGTGATTCTTTTATTTTGTGATCTTCGTAAAGGTTTTGCAAAAGTAAACTAATGCGAACAACACAAACTTTGAGTTACAAGTAAACAAAATAGAGCTTAGAATTGCTTGCAAGTTATGACAGATGCAACGTCGGCGCCTCCAGAGTAGTGACCCCACATTTTACGAACAGTAAACTTTGGGAATTTGAAATAGAATAATCAAAACACTGTCTTTTAAAATGGAAATGGATTCTATTTTGTTCCTTACTTGAGAATTTATATCGAATTTATTATACAAACTGTTTTTTAATGTTTTCGTTAATGAAACCGTAGTTTTCAATTCGAAATATTTACATATTTCGAATTGAAAACTACGGTCTAGTTATGTTAATCTTTAAAATAAAAGTGTTTATAATAGTAAAATGATAATAGCGGCAACCTTAGTCTTTGATGACATATTTGCGTTAACTTTATGTAACAATGACTATCTGAACTGAATCATCTTCTCCACAATTTTATCATCATCGATGTGTTGCATCCTGCTTCTTACCGAAATGAAGCTCTGGTGACCTGCCAATATGCACCGAATAGCGCGGAGGTTACCATCAATGATGGTGAAATTGGATTCCTAGCACCTTTCGTTTATCGGATCCTAAGTCCAGAATTGGATACTATAGTTGCAGTTATATTTAAGAGGATCACTTTTACTGACGCAAAATAACAGAGATCTGCGATGCGAGAATAACAGAGAACGACAGAGCATTACACTAGCAAGGGCGGATCCAGGTTTGGCGCCAAGAGGGGTCACATAGTAGTAGTAGTCAAGAACTTATAAGGTATTTTGTTGAGGTACGTTAGTATAGTACTTAAAAATAGCTTAGGGGGGATCATGACCCCCATGACCCTCCCCCTGGATCCGCCGTTGTACACTAGTTACGTACAATGCTTTGCGAAATAATACGGAAAAATCCTGTATGCATAACACCAAGGGCGGTCCCCTGAGCTAGGGCTGCTACAAACACAAACGCGACGCAGGCATGGCGGGAAGGACGGCCGTGATTGATCAAAGTCGTTTGTCAGTCTCGACTCGCGCGACTGCTGGTAGCCCTGCGTTAAGGACATCACTCTACAGCCTAATGGCGACCAATCCTATTTTAATTATGGAACGACACTATCGCAAGATTTGAGTTTTTTTTTTAAGAATACTTTGTTGACAGCCTGCTATTTTTAAAATAACAACATCTTTTTTTCTTATTACTTCATAAATTTATTAATACAGCGTACTGATATTTATTTTCGTGTTAAATATCACAATGTCAAAAACAGTTATTGTAATAAGTATCAAAAATATGATTAAATAGTTTAAGAATGAGAGTAAATGACATAGTCAAGCATGCATTTTACAAAATATCATTCGACTTTGCTAGAAAGTTGAATCACGCTCAGACATCGCGAGTGCCTTAATACGCGTCTACGACGAAACAAAAACAGAAAACCAATTATATATCTATGAATATTTAAATTTTTACGACGCAAACCCCACTGGCTGTTAAATAATCGCGATCAATCATAAGGTACCGATTTCACGGCGGTGTGTCACTTTGATATCGGCTCCCATGCATAATGCTGCCTTGTATGCACACAGACGGTCGAGATTGTGCGTTTGCACTTAATAATGTGCAAGAAAAAAACACCATAGCAATAAACATTTAAAATGGGAGATGTCCCGACGTTACTGACGAATTAAAATGCGGAATCACGTACATTAAAGCTTGTTTGGATCTTTTTTTCAATACACTTATAAATGCGAACAGCGGCGTGTGTTGAGCGGTTAGTCGATTGGCTTTTTTTATTCAATTTAATTGTTTTTCCGTCTGTTTGTTGAGCACCGGCTTCGCTAAAACACTTGATTCGTTTTTTTAACGTTGGCAATTAAAATTAAAACGGTTTCGAAATTGCGGACCGTTTGGTCACTTGTACCATCTAAAAATTAATTAGACGTTCTTGTGAAAATCGACACTGAATAGGTACAGTTAAAATTGGTGGATTTTCGTATGAAGAATGGAACGAATTAGATTACGCACCGTGGCGAAACGCTACGACTTGCGTACGTGTATTACCTTTTTCTATGAGAAAGTTTTATCACGATCAAATGCCAATATGTTGTGTATGTGAATTTAAATATATTTAATGTTGATAAAATGTATGAAGATAATATCCAATATATCAAATGCTACAATAGCAATGAAGTATATATTCTTATAAATTCACTAAAAAAATCACTCGAATAATTTGTTTTAAGAAAGTAGATAGCCTGGTAGCGAAAGATGGCACAAGTCAAGCAACCTTCCTATTGTCGGTCGTGGGATAGGGTATCGAAAAATATTATCTTGAGTCCTTCGGAAGGCACGTTAAGCACGCTACTGTCTTAGAATGGTAGTCTTAAAATCCACCGTACTGATTCTGCGTGATGGGCTACGGAGCAAACTCCTCATAGCTTTGCGTCTAGAGAAGATCTGTCCATACAGTGTGACGTTATAGGTCAAAGTAGGGAATACATTTTTTGCCGTCCACTAACTAAAACGCCGTTATCTAAATTTAAATCAAAAGTTTCCATTATTCCAAATACTAACGTGTAAATGACACGTCAGTATACTAATTTGGACTTAATAAATGTTTTTCTTTATTTTCTTCCTTTCTTAATTGAGCAAAATTAAACACAATAGTGGTGATGTTTTACATGCAAAACCCCTTATGAAATCTTTATGTTAATAAAAAGCAATTTAATAGATGCCTTATCCGAAGTTGTTTTCCGTTAAACAGGGTTTTTCAGTTTTATATCGAGTAATTGTGCTCGTTTAGCAAGTGGACGGCAGATTTGAAATCCTTACCTATGTTGTAAAATGATGTAAGTAATTATACAAAATAGAATCCCTGAACGCGTTCGGACAAGTGGTATTGCTTAAATACTTTTCTTGTTTAAGCATTGCGGAATCATTGACGTCAGGACTTAACTTACCGAATGCTTTAGCACAACTAAGTATATCAATTCTTTCTTGAAATTATGACAGTCAAGTATTTAATAAATACATCACAAGCACATGAGTTGAACTTGGCCTCAGAAGATTTAATAATGCTGATGAGATAATTTTGGGATATACCCAAATTCATCAATTTAAAAACTATTTTGAAATTACCTATACAAAATGCATAAAACAAAAAATTAGTACTTATGCCCGACATTTTTGCAATAACAAAAACTGTTTGTTTTAAATCCCCTAAATACTACTGTAAATGCATTCCACTAATCGCTCCATGCCATAAACAAGAAGCGAATGCCTTTTTAAATAATATTTTTGTAAAAGTCAGCGCGGACAAACAAAATGCTTTCAAATGAGACTGTGTTTTTGTCCCGAAACGTTTGGTGCAACGTTAAAAATAATGGAAACCCTGTTTAATGGCCGATTCTAATTCAAAATTTGTTTGCAAATGTTGATGTTTCACAAACACGAGGTGTACAATGTGTACTTATGGTATTAAGTTTTAATCCTTTTAATTTTCTTCTTTCGGTTGCGCGTTTGGTTGACAATCGTGCAAATAAAGAATCCATCGCAGCAGTCAATAACATTAGAGGGGCGTACAAAAAAATATTTTTAGTCTCTTTTTTATGCAAAGAAAAGAAAAATAATTATAATAATATGTTAAAATTAGGTACAGTTTAGATTGTTGTTCGTCTTGGACGTAAAATTAGATATTATTCATTTTTGAATTTTACTTTGGTATACTGTTGAAGTACCAATTAGTTGGTCAAAACTTAACCTCCCTAAAATCATGATCTTGTGAATATATTTACACATATTACTATAAAAATCAACTACTGACACGTCTGCGAAGAGATTCAAAGGTTGTACGTGAATTTGGCGAATTAGCACAACGCTCACGTGTAGGTACAACTAAGGCCTGTACACCCTGTAGGCTTATGCCCCTCAGTGGTATCGTTTACTGAACTGGTGATGATGACTGTCAAGACAACTGTTTTGAAAAGTTATATAGCTATTGCAGATCATATCAGATATCGATATCTATGGGGTATAAGACATAAAATAAGTATTAAAAACACATGTCCTAGTTTGACAAATATCGAAACTGTCATTACGTAAGTCAAACTCCACATCTGTTCTTGCACAATGCAAACCATTTGTCAAAAGTAAGAGGTTATTAATTATGTATAATTAATATGACCCACACGTACCGCAGCCATTTCTAATCACCACATTAGGCTCTAATTACGAATCGTGAACGCCGCCTTATAATTGCTATGTTTTACACCGTATTAGGGGTAGACATAATTTCCAGTCCGGTCGGTTTTTTACTCGAGAAATTAGGGTTAAGTCTTCAATGGAGTTTTAAGTTGGAGCCCAAGATATATCATGCCTTTGTACATGATATGGACCCAATCTATAATAATGATGTGCCTACGTGTCGGTCGAATTGTACAAAAAACTGATGATTTTAAAATATTTGAACATTATTTTATATAATGCAATGAGTGCGGATTATTAAAGTTCTGAAATTATTCATATTCATAATTCACATAGGTTCCACCCTCCAAAAATTTTGGTACCCGTGTTGTTGACGAAAGAAAGAGTGCCAGTGAAAATTTGATGTATGGCTCTTACTTTATGCTGAGAAAATCAGCAGCGGCAGATTTAGACCATTATCAACAGATTTGTTCATGCAACCAAATATATTACTGCGAGGTTATACGGACTGCTTTATGTAGTAGAGTACATATTTAAATTGTCCAAAACCATCTGTACTTAAAAATACACAAATAAATTTGCACAAACATAATGCTTCTTAATATCAACTCGTCTACAAAATATACGAAAACATAACAGTCATCTATTCGTATCCTAATTGACAACAGAAAATTAAAATCATACCAAATAAGACACACAAGAACGTCTAAAAGTAAAAACGTGTAAAACGGCCAGTAACTAACAAACAGTTCGAAGATAACTAAAAGCGCTCGGTAACCAATTATCATTCTTAACGTACCTGTAATAAAGACCGATTTAATAGTGACAATGAAAAAGCTATCACATCCTACTATCCCGTTTCATAACCTGGACAAAAGGGACAATAAGTAACACCTAGGCACCCAACAAAAACCTATTAACGGTATAAGTAATGCAAACTTAGATTGAGTGGATATCTGATGTATGAAAATGTATTGCAGACGAGCTATCTGATTCACTTTTGGTTTGAATTTGCAATATACATTTTCAGTGCAGGAAAATGAAATATTTCTCTAAAACAAGGTGAAACATTTAAGCAAATTGGGCATTTAAGATGAATTTAAAATTGTAATTAAAGCCATTGTCTTTTCCTTTTAACTTTGAAATTCAATAGTGAAATACACTGTTTTAGAAAATTCATCAAATACTCAAAAGTGATTTTTAAGTGGTAAATGTAAGAGTTATATGTAGTGATAATCTGTTAAATATCGTTAAAATTTTCTTTAATTTTATTATCAGACAATATTAAAAATGTATGTTATTACCTTTTCTTAAAATTCGGTTTTAGTTTAAATTTTCATCGTATTCAAATAGGTGATTCACCGCATATCGATATCTATGGAGCATTTTGTATGTAACATTTCGTTTGGTTATTCCACAGTGCACGTTCACTGCCTACCCCTAAAAATATAGAAGCAAACAACATCTAAAATCTATGTTTACGCTGAACGAAACGCAGCGTGCCGACCGCGCGACTACTCCCGCCGCAATCTCATCCTCTGAAAATGGAGCGACCGATAAAAAAGGTAACGAATTATAAAAAAGCGGAGGCATACAATCGCGCGGACGTGTGGTGGTGGGCGAAATGAAATGAAATAATGAAAAAAATGGGCAAAAGCAGTACAAACATGCATTGTCCAGCCACCCTCAGTAATGAGAGGGGGCGCACCCGCGCGCCGTGGGTCCAAGTGCCTGATTATCACCTGATTCCATCTATATGACGCGGGCACGTTGGTGACGACTGACACATGATTATTTAGCTAGTATTCTGATTAGGTTAAATATATATTAGCTTAGAAAGAAATGATGACACTTTACAGTCAACTACGTAAGGTCGTTTATCAAACTTGGTTCCCTTACAAAATATTTAGGAGGCAAATATAAACTTTGTTGATAAGACGCTATTAAGACGTCTAATGAACAAGACGACAATTGCGCTCATCTCATAGCATGAGATACGACTGCCTGTGAAGATGCAGGAGTAAAGGAACCAAGTAACTGAGATGAGAAAATTAATAATAAGATTTTACAATTTAATAAAACTCATCTATCGATCGCTTTCATCACGCTTAAGCACCGTTTCTGCACACCTTAATTATATTTCTGCGAACTTCTTTTTCACATTGTATTCTATTTCTTTAAAAACATGCAATCCCTTTATTCTGCGTAAAGTTAATAAACTACAGTGGCCTCAGGCTTATACGCGCTCTTTTGCCGCGCGAACCTTTAAAATGTGCTTTGCGAGCAGAAAAACAATTCGGAACCAATCAATCGAGAATTCTCGTTTCGCATGCAACGAATAGATGCGCATAGATGGATAAACTTGTCTATGGTAATGCTCCACCATGATAACCTATTCCATAATCAATATATTTCCTCGACATATGCTCGACTCGAATCACCTCAATTTTCGAACACATTAACCATCAAAAACAGCGTCCGAAATTAATTTGTTTATGCGAAACAAAGGTGGGTGCCGGCTGCATGCACCCGTACTCGCCTGCCTCCCGAAAAAAAAGGAAAAAAATACGAAAAAGGGGGTGGCCCCACCCCCCGCGGTGCGATCGGCATCGGACTTCTTTTTTTAATCGCGTCGCATTCGGCGTTCTCGTTTTTGGTAAGCACACACTGCGCGTTGCCTATTTTCCAATTTAGATTGCTTGTATTACCGGTTGAGCGATGCGCAATAGTTTTTGAGGCTCGTGACACGTGAGAGGCGGAAATTAAATTCGGTGTAAATAAAAAAGTCTAGACGTTTCCTGTGAGAGCAAAAGGCTGCGTGCCACGCAAAGGCGGGTCGGTGTTGCCGATAGTTCATCTTATGGGCTATCGATTTTCGCAGAACGTGGACGTAGACTTCATACAATGTATTTCATTAACCCTCATCAGCTTCATTTCTCTCAGTCAAAACAATGAGCCGAAATATAAAATAATTATTCATATTTAATGACATTTTAACTAATGATTTGTGTAAGCTAATACGATCGTTGCATCGAGTGTTACCTGATGATTATTATAGTTTCTAAAATGTCGGCCAAAATCGGTGAGATCGGTAATGCTAAAATATTCATAGAAGTGATATTTCTTAAATGAAATCCGCATCAAGAAATACCGTTAAGATTTAAATCATCATCAGCTCATTAAGCGTCCCAACCGAAGGGGCACGAGCCTACCCGTATAGGGTGATTAGGCCTGAGTCGTCCACGCGGGTCCAGTGCGCAGTCACTTCACGCACCACGCACGCCTTTACGCACGCCTTTACGCACGCGCTTCGCAGGCGTGCGTGAAGGTTTCCTCACGATGTTTTCCTTCACCGTAAGAGCGTATAACGTACATATAATTTCGAAAACTCGAAATACATTGGTGCGTGCGGATTTGAACCTTAGCCCTCCCGGTAAGAGGGCAACAGTCTACACTATTTAAAAAAATCTTATTCACCAGATGGTATTAGGAATGGAAACATATTTAAACATGTATGACTCGTTGCTTTTAGGGCCACTTTCAATCGCCGTAGCTTCATGGTGCCTATATTCTAGCGATATTATCTCAGTTTCGAAATGATTTCTTTGTACGCAGCTCTTTAATTATCTAGTAAGTGTGCGTTTTAATTATACAGGGGTGCATAGTAGCGAAGTCGCCCGCCAAAAGTGCTGCTGCGTAAACTGAGGAGTTACGGCATTATTTCATATTGTCCTGTAATTACGACATGCTGCGTAGTAATGTAGGAATAAAATAAAAAAATACGCATATGAATAAGGATCGATTATTCGTATAAAATTACTGGTTAGTGTAGATCTTGGAACGGAATGAGTGTTTTATTTCACGTTTGTGTTATTTTAATTGATTTATTTTTATTGTTTTTTAAAATATATAACGTATCAAATGTACATAATCGAATTTCACTTTTTTTAATTGATATTAATAAAAATGATATTTATGAAAAAATATTTATAGATTCAAAAAACCTTTTATGTTTTTATATAAAAATATGTTTAACTTACATAGTGTACAGGACGCTCACCTGATGGTAAGTGATTCGCCTGAACATGCCATGGCGGCATTGAAGGAGACGAACAACTGGTAGTTATATACTTCATCAATGACCTCTACGCCCGTCACCCGAGTCAACAGCCGTTAGTCTTGTAACCCGGTAATTTATATGGGAATTTTACAATGTTTTCACATAAAAATAACTTCAGTAAATGTATAAATACTATTTAAAGCTTTTGATATCGCAGTACACGTGAAAAGTGGATAGACTATTCTAAGGGAAACGACGTCAGGAGGAAAACTTCGATACAGACCAATAAAAAATTAAAAATAACAATATAATTTTATGAAAAAAAATGTAATATTGATTGCATATAGCAATCAATATTACGATATGTGAAGATGAGAATGAGAAGATATTTATAAGATAATTGCACATAGATATTTGCAACATCTATACAAGCAATGTTTCAAATTTCGAAAAATTACACGACATAGATGATTTATGGTTTCTGTTTGGATGATTGCAGAATTTAGCTAATAGGTACAGTCTTCTTTTACATATTTGAGTAGACCTTTGAGAGTATTATTACTCAAGCACAGACCCTATACTCAAACCAAATACGATTAATACTTTAAAAAAAGACAAATATTATTACAATTAAAATGCGCCTAGTTCGTATTCTACCCGATTCGAACTCCTTGTGATTACCGGCCCGCTTAATAATCGTCTTGGCTATATTTATTGCCTCTGCGCTAATTATCAGGAATTTGATACTTGAGTTATTGACTCCCCGCTCTACCTCGTTAATTATGTTAATTTTAATACTCATGTTCTAAAGGAAACGTCTGGAGATTGTGGACGATATCGCATTTGGATTTTATCGCGCTAATTATGGCGTTGTAATAGTTGGTTTGAACACTTTTCGGCTTTTAGGGTACAATTTTGAATTAACATGTTCTTTTTTTTAGCATAGTGTTAAATATTTTTATGTGTAACAAATGTGTGTTTCATAAAACAGGTACCTACTGATTTTTTATATATATTATAAGTGTACAAGACGGTCAGAATGTTCAACTGATGGTAAGTGATACGGCTGGCCATGAAGAGTGGCATTGAAAAAGACTAACAAATGATAGACAGATAATATCCTCTTTCAATGCCACACTGCGCCTGACAACAGAGACACAGATGTTAGGTCTCTAATACACGGTGATTTCACTAGCTACAGAGCCCTCATACCGAAACACAAAAGTGCATGACACTCCTGTTTCACGGGACGATATCTGGCAATGCGTCGGTATGTACTAAGACGATTCAGCACCTACTCTGCCACCTAGTAAAAACATCGAGGAATAATTAAGCACTCGATAAGTTATAAATACCATTTAGAGATAGTGAGCTGTGCCTATTTTATAATACGGTTTTAAGTCTCTCTTCCAAACTCTGCAACCATCCAATTGTGAGATTCAGTTAATTTAATTGTGCTACTACTCATATTTTCTTGACTTAAAAGTCTAGTTGCTATCAACAATAACTTAATTCAACATTGTTTGCTTGAAACGTTCCACTTAAAAATAATAAATACATACACGAAATAAATTGTTTAGATTTATGTTGCATATGAGTTGAGATTTTTAATCATATTGTAATTTAGACAAAAAATATTTTCCTTCTATTAATTTGTTTCTGAAACTACGGATATTCCGGTAAGTACCATAAAGGATCTCAACAGAATTCAACTTGCTACTATGAATCTGATCTCAATACACGTATTTCGTCACCTCTTCTATTTTTTGGCAATTATTTCTTAATGGTTTCGTTATTTACTGGTTTCTCAAAACATTCGTAGATAGTACATTATTGTGAAAACGTCTACAGCTGTTAACTGTCGTCCACGAAAGTCAAACATTTGTAAGAATTATCAGCATAATTTAACTTACCTCTATAAAAAAATAAAAACTATGATGCAATCAACATGAATGATATTTGTACATAATTAAAAATATACAACAAGTGTCAGTAATTTGGGCTTCTGATAGGTTTTTATTTATTTGCAGATGAACGTTTCTTTGGGCAACAAGCATATATTGGAGAGCAAAACGCCCTATGAACAACCCCAGAGACGAAGTGTACGTTACTGGGAATACAAATGTGTCTCATTAATCAAGCTAATTAGATCATTATGGCGATCGGGTTGCGCTAGCGGAACTATCCGTGTTCCTTTTTTTAGGTCCCCATTTTATGAATTTCATTCATTTTATGAAGAATGATACAGGTCCATAATAAAATAAGACATGAAAAATTCCTTGTAATTTTTTACTATTAAAGAAATTATAATTGTATGTACTTTTCGATGACACTTTCCGGTGCAATTTTAAATTTTTGTGTTCGTCATTTAATATAGGGTGAAACGTGATTTTGAAGTAAAAATTATTGATAAAGTGTTTTAGATATCTTTTGATCGTTTTTAGGGTTCCGTACCTCAAAAGGAAAAAAAACGGAACCCTTATAGGATCACTTTGCTGTCTGTCCGTCCGTCCGTCCGTCTGTCAAGACCCTTTTTCTCAGGAACGCGTGGAGGTATGAAGCTGAAATTTATATCAATACTCAGGTCTACTGTTCCTTGAAGCTGTGAAAAAATCAAACTTCTAACCAACGCAATCAAAAGATACAACCGTATGCCGCAAATTTCGACACTTGCAAGGGAATCAAAACCTACAGGGTGCTTCCCGTGAACTCAGAATCTTGAAATTTGGTACGAAGCAACGTCTTATAGCATAGATAAAGGGAAAATTACGAAAACCATAAATTTTTAGTTACATCACATAATATATATTTTTTTAATAATTTTAAACTTACTACCCATTTCCTCATAAACGCGTAGAGGTATTAAATTGAAATTCATACCAAATACTCAGGTCTATAATACCTTTAAGCTGTAACAAAATCAAACTTCTATGTCAACGCAATCAAAAGAAACAGCAATTTAAGCTGCATATTTTGAAACTCGCAAGTACTCGCAAGGGAATCAAAACCTAAAGGGTACTTCCAGTCGACCTAGAATCTTGAAATTTGGCATGAAGCAACGTTTTATAGCACACATAAAGGAAAAATTCCGAAAACCTTAAATTTTTAGTTACATTACAAAATATATATTTATTTTTTAATAAATATAAACTTATTACTTTTTCCTCATGAACGCGTAGAGCTATAAAGTTGAAATTCATATCAAATACTTAGATCTTTGTGGAATGATTGGTAAACCTTGCAGGTTTGTACGGAACCCTCGGTGCGCGAGTCCGACTCGCACTTGGCCGGTTTTTTATCTGGTAGTATCCCAGTACGTATTTATAAAAAAACACGAAAAGCTAAACATATAATGTGATTTCAATATGTAATTGACAGTAGGATAATCCATATGTTTTGAATTATTATATTTCATGACATACCTTTTACTTATTTTTCAATGACATTGTTTTATTTAATTATTTAAAGTTTCTTATTGTCTCTATTGTATTGTAATAATCAATTTTAATAATTTTGATATAATTAAATTGGATTTTATGAGTTAAATTATAAATTCGTGTTTATTATGCATTATGTGAGTTAGTAATTTGACTTCAAATATATATTTTATTGATCTTATTTAATTTTATATAATTGTTTATTATCGTAATTGTTTCGTGTTTTAAAATTAGACTTTTAATATTATTTGATTTAATTAATTTGATGACATTATCTTAAATTCCTCTTTGACTTTGAATCTTTTGTATATGTAGTTTAATTGTTTGATATTATTTTGTAATTTATATATATTTTCTCGACATTTGTATGGCATCTGCGGCCAAACATAGCGAACTAATATTAATGTCTCACCTTACCTTTATACCTATGTTGTACAAATAAATAAATAAACTTACTCAATGCAGCATGTCACTTGGCCCGCGTGATGCAATTTTCCCATACTTGTGTTTAACGTCGTAATAAAATAAACATGCCAATTTAACGAAACGATCTCATACTACTGAGAAACATTCACTCACTTCGTTTAATCTCATTTAGTGACAGGATAACTGGTAATAGTACTATGATCATACCCAAGAAGCCTATTTTGCAAAAACCAAAACGAACCGTAAAATTAAGACTGTAGAGTTAATTTTACTGTAAGCACACTAACCACTTATGCAAGTAAAAGGAACTAATTAAATATCATTGCAAAGCATGCAATAATTGCTTATAAATTAGTCGTGTTTATATAGCTAACGTTTTCATTGGCCAATAATTATTGCTAGGGTTGTTTTAAATGGTAAATAATATATGTATTTCTAGAAAATATATTAAAAATACGTAATGTAAATATGTTAATAGTTTGTATTGTTACCTTACTAAGCATGAAAGTGACATGTCACAAAAATATTTAACCCAAAGGGTTTATAATTTATATTGTGTGGGTCAGCAGCATGTTTATATTATCTATAAGGGTTATTGTGTGATAAGTCATAATCACGATAAAGGTGCTATCTGCTGAAATACAAGTTATAACCTTAGTTCAGAAGCAAATGCTACGATCAGGTGACAATAATTAATAATAAGGCAAAACACTTTTGGCAGTGATTGTAAAAAATATAATAATTGTGGTGGAACAAAGATTTTATTTGTTTATTTAATTTTATATTTATATTTCCGTGGTAGTCTACGGGCAACAAAGGTCATTATAAAACTATTCATAGTAGAGGAACTCAAAATATCATACAGATTAATCAAACAACTCTCTCATAGAAACTTTTGGATCGTCAATTATTATATAATAATTTCATTATTTTTACGACTCTACCACACCGGTTCGAAAAAGTAGGATATTCAAGACGAGCCGACAAGAATCTTAAAGACGCACTTTTAAAAAGATGGGTGTACGAAAATAACTAAATTAAATTAACTAACAAAAGTGTTCAGTGACTATTGAAAAAAAATCAAGTCAAGAAATGGTAATTGCACTTTCATTGACTCATTATGGAAGTGTAAAAGTTGCGTGGGAGTCTCACTTAAGTGGTATCGGTATTTCACTTGTGGGCAGCTGTCAGCTGTCATCGAGCTGATTAACACTTCAATGTGCCTTGCATTATTGATTTAAATGTTTTCGTGCAATTATTATACAAATACCGCTGTATTGGTAATGTTAATGTCGCAAAAAAAACTTCGAAATGTGGGAGTTTCGGTCTTGATTCTTTGTAAAATCGATAAAAGGTAATTGTACCAAATGCTGTGGAATTTGGTATCAGATAAATATTTTTATTTGAAACATAAAGTTTCACTCTTTAAATAATTAGACTCACTAAAACTTTTCCGAATATAAACAAACAAAAACAAAATTGTAATTTGTTTTATATATTCTTTTAGATGCGTTATTGCATTACAATGTACTCGGTATTTGATGTGAAATACAGATTCAAAATTCTGCAAGTATTATGTGTCTCAGATACGAGTTTAATTTATTACTCGTAATAAATGAATTTAAAATACGTATAAAGAAACATCGCTTATTCGAAATAAAATAAATAAAACCTTAGGAAATGGTCAGTATTGGATAAATCCAAGTCAATCTTCTAAACCTAACAGTGATGTTGTAGAAAGTGCATTATAGCACATAATGTGGGCATCCGTGCTTGACCAATTACTAGATTAAACAATGCGATCCGCGGCCAGGTGATTATCTCCGTGAACGTCTTAACGACATGTCTCAATATATATTTAATTTATTTTTGAAACAATTAGGAAAGACTGTATTAAAATCTTACTTTGTTACTGAAGTTAGAAAGGGTATTTGTACTTTTACTTTTGTCTCGCTAGCTCTAATCAGTATATATTGCGCTGCAAACCGGTCGGCAATCACAAACAATAGAAATTATTTAACGATTGAAAAGTTTGATCTATTTTTGAAATCTTTATTCGCTTAGAAATAACCTTATAACGTCGATGGTTGAGAGCGATGACGTGACGTGGATGAGAGCGTCGGTGGCTCGATGGTGTGGACTGTCGCCCTCCTACCGGGAGGATCGAGGTTCAAATCCCACCACGTACCAATGTGTTTTCGATTTTTCGAAAAATATATGTACGTTATCCGACGCTCTTACGGTGAAGGAAAACATCGTGAGGAAACCTTCATGCACGCCTGCGAAGAGATTCGAAGGTTGTGTGTGAAGTCGTCCAATCCGCACTGGGCCCGCGTGGACGACTAAGGCCTAGTCACCCTATACAGGTAGGCTCGTGCCCCTCCGTGGGGACGTTTAATGAGCTGATGATGATGATGATGACCTATATTAGGCAGTTTCCCCGGATTTGACCCCACTACCTCCAGATTTAAAACCAACATTCAGACCGTTATACCACGTAGCCATTTAAAGATGGAGTTAATTATATCACATGCATTAACTAACCCATAATTTTGTCATACTTTTTTATGTTAACTAAAATAAGTAAAGAAACTATAGGACTATGTAGTTTTGTTAAATAATATAGAAATAAGAATCTGTATGGCCGATTTTATCTATTACATATAAATAATTCAAAATAAATAAACGAAATGCAGTTGATCAGGTAAAACTTTACTGTGTGGTAGACTCGGTACTGAGTCGTCTAGGTAGGTACCACCGCAGTGCCAGATGTTGTCCCGTGATATAGAAATGTAATACACTTTTGTATTCGACAAGGGCACTTCAGCTAGTAAAATCAACGGGTATAAGAGACCTAACATCTGTTGTCTCGAGTGACGGGTGCAGTGCGCTATCCGTTGTTGATCTCTTTCTTCGCTTCTCTGACATGGTCAGGCGTATCACTTACCATCAGCTAAGCGTCCTGACCGCTTACACTTTGTAATATAAAAAACCTAAGCACTACTAGGAGAGAAGCAACCAAGAAGAGTTCTTAAAGTCCGCTTCCCAGCTCCCGCGCTAGCGGAGGCCGCAACAATCTTACTTTAATTGCGTGCAACATAAATTATGGCGGACTTATTACAATCCGCTCCCGTTCCGATACTGGCCGGGGGGTATTACCGAGTGCCGAGCGACAATTTGACGATTGCCAAGTCGAGCGATTTGTGTTTCTTCGATATAAGATCGGATTATATTAATACTATGGTGGTGTGCTTGGGATTTAATGCTTTGACGAATATATAAAGGGTGAGTCGATGATATCTAATATATGAGATAAATAAAAATGCAATAATATCACAAGAGTACTTTTAGTATTCTAAATTATTCGGGCTTCAAATTATAATTTCGGTTTCTCACCCAATAGCCAATCTTAACGATTAGCAACAGTTGTTTGACTAGGTACAAGTTTGACACGATATATGAAGATGAATTTTCATAGAGGCTACTTACTTCTGTAGCGCAACAACCCAAAGTAAGTCTTGGCCTCCGCTACAAGAGAATGCCATTCCTTCCGATCGAGATAAGCTTCTACGTCATCCCTCCATAACATCTTATATATTACTTTAAGATCTTTAACTATTTTCTTACATTCATTGCTTGTAACCTAAACTATTATAGCCTTGTTGTAATTCACTTCCGAGTTGGCAGTCTCTCTGGTGTATTAGTCAAATTCTATTCGTGTTCTAAATTTAAACTGAGACTTTAATCGAAATGACGTAAAATAATGTTCCTTTGCGTAAACTGGTACCAAATGAAAAAAAAACACCGATTAATATCGAACGCTTTCGTAATAGAATACCGCATGCAGATTATTCATAGTCTCATTATCATAAAATTAACCGATAATAAATCATAGCAGCCGCAATTAAGTGCACCGGCTTGATACGAGATCACCGCTACTTGGAACGCGGAAAAATAGCAACTAAACAGGTAATGCGCGATAAATAACATTGTTTGACCCCGTATACTTAAAACTCAAACTGAGAAGGGCGACAGTAGTGGCGTGCACAGAGATTATGAGTAGGGTATGCAATGTGAGTGACGCTAATCGCAAAAGCAATAAATAATTTACATTTTGTCAAACTGAGTGCTTAAGATGTCAGCAGATCGCCTATGGTTTCAAATCTGTACAGGAAAATGGGCGAATAAGTGGGACTCATTTAATAAGTGTCGATTTTCCGGGTTGTCTGGACGCACAGGGTATGCACAGCTTATTTGCATATATGGAGTGCACGCCACTGGGCGACAGATACCGGTGAAATTATTTATCTAAATTTAAAAGAATTCACCGTTGTACGGGTGACTCACTGAAGTCAGAAACGTCGAAGCACTTTAGTTTTTTTTTGTATTAAACCTTTAGTTTGCTTTATTTATATAACATTTTAATAAGTTTTTAAATTTATGAGTGTAATATATAAATACCCTACTATTTTCGAAGGAGAAGTCATAAAACTGACTTACTGATCATCTTATAAACACACAAACAAAGTAGCAATGTATATTGTCTTTCCCCAAGTTGGCACAATCTATGTAACACTTGTCAAACCATGGTCAAAAATGGTAAATGATTTATATAAATTGTATGATGCTAAGTGTAACTAAAATTTGTGTACATAAATAGGACATATGGAGCGTCGGAATCAATCGAATCGAATCAAAAAAAAAAAGTGACTAAAATAATATGTTTCTAACTGCAAATAAAAAGCAACGCCTATATGTTTGTAGCGGCTCGTCCTGTGTAAATGCTGTTTATCTTAGACCCAATCAATATGTAAAAAGGCTGGCAAGGGATTGCGTGCAATCTTGAAATTTTATAAATTAAAACATAGTTACGCACAAATATTAATAAATATAAATCACTTGTTAATTAAATGACAATTGGCAACACTTTATAATTTATAAATTTCACTGGAAAATATTAATACTCGCAAATTGTTTAATTTTTATGAAATTCTACACCAGAGATTAATTGTATTATTTTACGCTTACATTTTCGTAAATTGATCAACATACCGATATAACCCGTAAAGTAATAAGAGTGGAATTTACCAGTACCGCGGTACGCCTTTTAACCCGCTTCGATGGACCTGGAAAGGTATTCAAAGGTCTACAGAGGAACAAAAGCACTGCCTATACAGACTGTATAAACGTAATATATCAAAGTTCGAATGCCTCTCCCATATCTGATGTCCAAACTTAGAGAACACCTTGACAATAAAGGGAGAATTAATAACTTCCCATATATCTTTACAATTGAGAAAGTGACTTAATTTGTTTGCTTGTCAACCGAACGCGCTAGCTACTACGCTATCAAACCATCAATCGAGAATAATTCTCTAGAAAAGTAAGAGTATAAATCTAGATCTAATAGCAGTAATGGAATCATCATCATCAGCTCATTAAACGTCCCCACCGAGGGGCACGAGCCTACCCGTATAGGGTGATTAGGCCTTAGTCGTCCACGCGGGCCCAGTGCGGATTGGACGACTTCACACACAACCTTCGAATCTTCGAATTCGCAGGCGTGCATGAAGGTTTCCTCACGATGTTTTCCTTGACCGTAAGAGCGTCGGATAACGTACATATATTTTCGAAAATTCGAAAATACATTGGTACGTGTCGGGATTTGAACCTCAGCCCTCCCGGTAGGAAGGCGATAGTCCACACCACTGAGCCACCGACGCTCTAATGGAATATAAGCATTATATCATAGCAAGATAACTTGTTGTTTCGTGATCGTACAGTGTAAAGGCCGATCCAGATCCAGATCCCAATCAATATGCAAAGCGATCCGGAGATCGCGTGCGCTCGCGCCTTGGCGCAAATTTTCGCTTTTTATTTCATTAACTTGGCGATGAATGCCGCATTAACTGCTGCTCATTTAATTGCCATCTGTAATTGGAGAACGTAATTCGGCTTTTGCGTAATCTTTTATTTTTGTAATCTAAGAGATAGTATGGGATGAAATAGCAAGGTTTTAATCTGTTTATAAATTTGGCATGAATGGATAATATAGCGGAATATACGTACCAAATGCATCACATACATTATATAATGAAGTGTAGAATAGGGTATATTAATCCCTTCTAACTAGGACAACTCGCTGTTTCTACTTGTTGCTTTTTATAAGGAATGCCAAAAGTTTGCAAGTTCATAATAAAATCTCCTTTACAAATTAAGATGGTAAAACATGTGAAATTAATAAAGGAAAGAAAATCTTTATATAACTAAAGCATACAAATACCTGGATTTTGAATCAGTTCCCATTTCGTGATGATGATAATGTTCTTATACTCACCTAGATTATGTTTTTTGGCTCTTAGAGATTATCATTGGCCTAATAATATCAAGCACGTACGAACCGGCTTCGAATAGCTACTTGAAAATTCAGGTATAAAAAAAAATACACAGAAAACATTGCCAAAAAAGCATTAAGTCTAAAAATAATAACGCGAAAAAGAAAAAGCAAATAACCAATCAAGGAGACGAACGGTTATACCGTCCACTGGTACTTGTGAACGCAATTTTATTAATTAATTTCGAGGTGCATTTATCTTCCTCGCATGATGCAAACGTTTAATAAGGACTGCGCCATTACCGGATTGGCTTTGAAGGAAGCTGGGGCGGAATGGACACGAGGAGTTTGCGATTTATTGTTACTGGTATCTTGTTATGAAGATTAAGCTCGTGCGGATGATGTACGAGCAATGATAGCTGAGTTCGAAATAATTAACGGAGATAATAGTGTGAGCTCAAATGACTTTTGTTGTATGCAGCTGGTTACAGATTAGAATGTAGCGATCCTTATTCGTTCGCTTACTATTCGGAAATACTAAAGAAACCAATCGTTCTGGGGACAGTTATTTCCAGTAAGTCTCTTATCATCAACGTCTGAAGATTAAGTTCTTTTCTACTCAGTTTCCATACATTTTTTGGAATATGACATCACCTTAGTATTACAACGTTGGAAATAGGAAATAGCACGTAACATGTTACACTTTTAATTACAAACTCTACATTTTCTACTGTATATGAAAAATAAACAATGAAATAGTTAACCAATGTGGAGTTCAGGTATATTTATTGGTGATACAACTTAAATATATGTATATCCCCGTCTCACCCTGTATCTGCAATAATCTCGCCATCAATCTATTTGGACTTAGCTCGCTACTTATTAAAACAAGAACTTATTACTTTAAGTCAGCACTTAAGAATATGAACACTTAGCCTTTATTGCTAGATCGATCAAAGATTAAAACTCAATACAAGCGAATCAATGATAAAATTATAATCAAGACCCGTTGGGAAGGATTCGAAAAACCAAAGAAGATTCCACAGAAAAAAACTTTTACAATTTAAAACAAAGAAGTAGAAAACTTCAATCGGACGAGAAATATTCATTTATTATTCTTAACGAATGGAATGAATTACCTACCCACATTTAAATAAATGTAGCAACTATACCGAAAAAGTTAAATAAAATAATTGTAGCACAGTTGGAATTTTTCAAAGGGTTGAAGTTTAGACTCGGCAATAACTTAGACAATGGTTGTAATCACAAAAAATACGTTTTTATAACATTGTTAATGAGAAACTTAACTAACTGGGACCCTCGGTTATTGTTATTTTTGATTAAACGTCTAGACGGCAAAATTACGATATTATCTTTTATTGCCTGTTTTTATTTCATTTTCAAAACATGTTTGCCCTGTGAAATTATTGTTTTATCAGGATGCCAATTTCATAATTTGGTGTTTGAAGTATTATTTTCTAAATGACGATTTTATATATCTTCCAGCCAAGGCCAACTACATTACTTCCAATAAAACAGCTACAGAAACAAGGTTTTAATATTACACTTAAACATACCGAGCTTTGATAAGTGGTTTTGCATTTGTAATTACACAATGTCGAACTTCAAAGATTTGACTTTTTTGATACAGAGTAATCTACGACTTACTCAAAACTGTTATTAAGTAACAATTTAAAGTCTCGAAACTCCTTAATTGACGTCAAACAGATGACTGTATCTTATCGTTCGTTAGAATTTGTAAAAACGAATTTTGCTAATATTTCCTTCCTCGCTGTTAAAACAACTAGCGGCGAGTTCACACTCTCGCAGGACGATTCCTTCGTCTTAATATAAATACGGGGTTCTGCATTAACATACTTATTAATTGCAGCCTCCGGGCTTGGTTGGTAGCTGTTTTATAATATCTCTCGGATGCTTTACGAGTGCACGCTCCGCCCAGCGCGCGTCCGACTGGGACGTTAATGCGTTGGTTACGTCGTCCGACAAATGAGTGTGCTGATTAAACTTGTGTATCCTATGCTTCATTTGTTTAAGGTTTTGTTTAGCAACAGTTGAGACGGTTGCTCTGACTTTGACTTTATCAGAGATTTCCGTAACTTGCCTAGAAAATACGGATTTCACGTGAAAACCAAATTTAGTAAACTGAAAGTCTACATTGTAGTTATTGCAAATATAAGTTGAACATGGTATTAATTGTTGCGACGCTTACAACTTAAATATTTACTCACCCTTCAGCAAGAAACATAATTATAGCGTTTAGTGTTTTTTTGATGACATCACTCTTAAGGCTATATATATTAAGCAAATCTCTTTACTATAGCCAAAATTCCTTATATAAAGAAACTTTATCTTGATATCTTCAAATCTTGAATTCTTCGTTAACTTCAATATTTGACACTCTCAAGTGTACTTTTGAACGCAAAAATAGGTAGAAATCAATAAGCGTCAAGTCTGGTGAACATGGTGGACAATCGAGGATCTCAAAACCAGCTTCTTGAATTGCTGCCAATCTTGGTCTTGATGGAACAAAACTTTTTTCCTCGTCGCTTCAAAAGGATTTCCTGATATATTTTTTTATTGATTCTGCGTAGACATTTTCTGTGATAGTGGAGATATTCAAGGTATTCAATCATTACTATCCCTGGCTGTGTCGACTCATTTGTGTGTCGATTTAATAAAGTTAAACTAACGTTGTTTTTTATTGTTTCAGGTAACGTATTGTACTGAGTAACACATTTTTTGCAACTGTAAGTAACAAATACATCTTAGGTGAGTTTGGAGTATCAAAAAATCCAAGAAATTTATTTTATATAGGCATAGGTTCTACATATGGTTTGCTTTTTCACATTTATTGACAGATACCAGTCATGTTATTTATGATTAAGACAGGGTTATGGGTTCGCGCCAATAAGTCGTACCGACGTCGGATCGACAACCATTTACCGAATTCGGCATACTAAATTGTGTGACACACACCAACAAAACTATTAGAATAGCACAGTCACCCACACAAACGCGTCTTCAATCAAAGCAAGGCGCATTTCGAAAGCAAATTATCAAGGAACGGAGGAGGGGCGAGGGGGGATAATTAAAATCCGTTGATTAATATGTAAATGTAATAAGATTACTCTCCCCTGAATAATTTAACTGGGGCCCGGAGATGAGTTATATACGTTGGACTCTCATTATGGCGTGTAGTTCTGTAGGGTCGCCACAGATGACCTGTACGGCGGGGATACGCCGAGACATTGTGACTTACCGCCACCACTTAAACAGTATTACAATAATATTACTTCGCCTTTTCTAGTACAAAAATGCTGACGTATCATTATAGTAATACTGATTTAACGGATGGTGGTAACCCCCCAAGTTAGTGAAATCACTCCCTCGATGCGTCAGGAACGTGAATAATATTAAAACATGGTTACCCGTAAAATAGGGTATTCTCTGAAAATACTTATAGTGAACCTATATTTATTTTTTTATTGGTTTGTGTAACACAAATCACTAACTCAACATTTATCTTTTAGTACACCTGAGATCATGTTATTTTATTTTATAGCACAATGATCTATAATCCTTAGTACTTTTGTAAGACGTTATTTTGATACAGCAAACAGCAGCAACACAGCGAAAATCCCATTGTGAATTATCTGATGTTCCGAAAAGAAAGATGGTTACGTGCTTTGGAGGACACGTTCAGCTTTGTGGCCAAATACAATGTGGTCAAATAAAATCGAAGATAAGGATTTTTATTAAATATCGTGTAATCTGGTTAAAATGACAGTAAACTTCATAATTACAATAAATGAGAGATACATTTATAATTAAAATAAGTGATAGATTTATTTAATTTACGATGATTACAAATCCAATTTAATAAACAAGAAATACCTATAACTTTCAAATTTAACACATACAACAGATTCTTCTGGAATATTCTAGACTTCACTTGGTAGTCCCCGATAATCCGGCAGCGTCATGGCCCCCCTCCGTCTCGGCATTGTAATGTATGTGGGCACGTCTGACTTGATAAATGCTGTCCTGAGCTAGCGCTAGCCTGAGCAATGTGCTCATACCCCAGAAAGGGTGACGACACCATTACGCAACCCTGCACGACACAATAAAGGTTGCCGACTACTTAAGTTATAGATACAGTCAAGTTCGGTTGCGTACTTCTTATCGCAAAAGTACAGTCGTAAAAAAAGACAAACCACCAATATCTAAGGCGTAAGTTTTAGGGGGTTGCTTATATTGGTTTTAGTAAGCGCTGTTAGACGTGACCAGTATAACGTGCTTTGCAGACTAAATATCTCATATTTCCCGTAGGGGGCTTTACATAGGATCATCATCATTACCTTGCTCCTCCAGAGAGTATGACTCCTCCATTTAAGACTCATCCAGCTTTCATTAACGAACTACCAATCAATTAATTTAATTATGATCTATACAATTAATTTGAGCATGCTCCAATATATCATTACTAAATTTCTTTGTCAATAATTCAGACTCAAAATGAAATACCATGACTCAGAGTTGCGCCGGCTTGAGCAACCCGCAGAGTGGCCGTTCGTGAAAGTACGACTTTTGGCACAGTGTCCATAATTGGTTGATCCAATTACTAGCGCAGAGTTGTTTATTTGATCATGCATTTTGTAATATTCTATCCAGTGGCATTGTTTTAAGGATGCTTACGATATTTGGTTATATTTTTCAACATCGTCAATAATGTTACGTCATTCTATACGACGAATGTTAGATGATTAATTTCCTTCAACATTGCTTCTCTCATGGTCAGGCGTATCACTAACCACAGGTAAGGGCACTGACCGTCCCGTTCACTTATGGCATAAAACTAGACACTCGGATTTCTCGAGACGATATCTGTCAATGCGCTGGTACCAGCCTAGTCCAGTCAGTATCGAATCTATAGCCTAGTAAAATAATTTACATACCATAAAAAAGGTGAGTCAGTGTTAATTTCCGTAATACGTCATTAAAGTTGCGTAAATCTCCCCGATTAGGCATGAAAATATCCCAAAACAAATATTTTGTCACCAATTTTGCAACATTTGGTATTCCAACGTCACTCCCGCTATTATTAATACGTCATGGGCTCAAAGCCTTCGTCAACAATTAGTGGACTCCATTTTTAAAATTCCTGAGATTGTATTGAAACAAAATCTTTAGCTTTGACTTCTATTGAAAAAAAAAGTTTGACAATGAAGTTCAAAAAAAGAGAAGAGAAGAATCATCTAATTTGCTGCAATATAATACGAAATTTATCCACGCACATCATTTTTATACAATGTTTTATTTGTATAATATAAAACTTAGTTATTCACTACATATATAACCCATGAGATGCCAAAATGCGGATTGCATTGTAGATACTAACTTCTGACGTATTTTGACACAGTATCCAGTAATTGCACTGCCTGTCCTCCCCTTAACAAGAAACGTAGTTATACCGTTAGCATAACTGCTTTGGAGAGAGAAATAGGTTAGACAGACTCAGAGTATCGACTAAAAGGTATTAGTGCCCGAGTCTAGGGAATACGTTATCTAAACAATTGTTTTTAAAGTTTTGAAACTTAAAAGGAACATATTTTCAACAACTTCATTTGACGAACCGTACAAACAAACCTTATGTTTTCTTAACCAACCCCCTTAATAATATTTTATGCCTGCATGGGTATATACATTTACACGTAGTTAAAACATTTATCTTATATACAATTTTTTTATTTATTTAAGGGCAATCTTAACAAACCATGATATCATTCAATTTATCATAATAAACATTTTGAGTTTGTATTTTTCATCGTGTAATCGATTTAAGCAAAAACCTTTGTAATTGTGTATTTAAATCCATAGCCATAAACTTCTTTGAAAACAGTTATCTCTATTGATTCCTTGGTCTTATCTCACGAAATTATCTAGACAATGACGTCATAATGAAACTAGATTAACGCAAGCCTATTGATACGCAAAACCGTATTTTGCCCTCAAAATTATTTCCCCCCGCGCCGGCCATGTTGCCCCGCCATCTTTATTAAGAACGCATGGCCTCCCACCTCCTGGCGTTGGTCAACGGCCAGCAAGGCGTTAAAGGCATCAGCTATACCGCCTACCAGTATCGGTTGACCTCCCCGCCCTCTCTTGGTGCAATGTCGCCAATGGAGCCTAGGGGGATGTGTTGGAAAATTCACGGGTCAACTTACACCAGCTGTAGGTGTTTGGCTCACTTGTCTAATGGGTTTGATTAAACTGCCAGTTTATTTGACGGTAGGATGCGTGCCACATATGGATTTATGTTTAGACGCTGGTGTAGTACTAACGATCGAAGATACGTCAGATCGTTAGGTGGACGGTGATTCGTCGTCGGTTTTCAGTCGCGTCACTCGGATTAGGAAGAAACGATGGCTTAACGGATTTTGGCAGGGATTTGTAAGATTTTGTTACAGCTTCAATACTTATAGTGGGTTTTGTATGTAAATTATTAAAATATGAATTGCATGGCGTGTTTACAAGTTACTAGTAACATTATGTTACACAAATTGTAAATAGGGAACTCGTCATTTTTACTAAAAGTTTTAAATTGGAAGTAATATTAAAAAAGTTTATTCGATATTGTATCGTATCATCAGCATCCGAACTTGTAACGAATACTACCTTATATGATTCTAACAAATGAATAAATAGCATTTTATATTACGAAAATTGTACGCATATTCTTCATAACGACACTACATATACATATACGAAAAGTTAAGAATAGAACAATATTAAAAAATGATAGAGTAGTGACATAAATAAATATATTCCCTAAATTTCATAATATAATTGATGTTATCTGGTTAAGGTGGTGGGTAGCAGATGGATGTCAACTGCAAGGGATCGGTCCGCGTGGAAATCATTAGGGGAGGCCTTCGTTCAGCAGTGGACATAATTAGGCTGTAATGATGATGATGATGAATTGATGTTGTATATACGTATAGTTAAAATAACTTTCAATATCTATATCCTAGCTTGGTCGGCTTACACATCGAATAATACCCCTTAAATCAAACTAGAACTTCGGATTTCGTACGTTGTGCTTAAAGACGGAGAAGCAACGATCCGAATGCGGCGCAATAACGTTGCCTCCACCTAACAATAGGATGCAACCGGAGCTTGTTTCTGACCTCTCAATAATTAGGAGAGTGCATCTCCGTTTCCGAATGAGAATAAAGCCTACCCTTTGTACGAGTGTGAGAGAAGATGCGTGCGTTGTGTGCATCTTGGCGTTGTGTGTGTGCGGTGGGGGCAAATCCTACACGGCCTATGGTTGTCGCTCGCTTTGAATTTTCGCTCGCAACAAATTTAGAATTATTTAGTTTTAGCGTGATCTTACATAATGGTGAAATCTCAGAAGATTTCTTGTATGATATTAGATTTATATTATGCTGAAAAACTGAAATCAAAAAGCTTCTCTCGAGCGCTGAGTAAGACAAATCAAATTTTGTTTTTGGAAAACTAATATAAGTGTTTCGATGCTCTGACTGATAGCTTCAACAACTTTATCGTTAAGAGCATTATGTTTCCAACAATAATTTTAACCTCTCACGTATAAACTTTGGAATAAGCTTCCTGAACGTACTAAAAGTGTTACAATTTTGGTGGATTGAGGTACCAATATAGACGATCTTATACACGGTTCTGGACATCGATTATGTGACACACCAGTCCAGTGATCAGTCGAACCGGCTTGAAATTTCGGCATGTCACTAAAAAATAAACTGTTACATAACTTTTTCGAACAATAATAACCATAAAATATATAATCTTAAGCTTCGTAATTTAAATTTGAACATCGAAAAAATACCTTACTAAAAAACGTATTACAAAAGCGCGCTAACCCTACCATGGTAGTAATGTCGTATATTCGGACCGCGCAAGGCATGTCTTATTATGTTTTAGCTGCGTTCGAGTGACGGTTGCGTGCGCGATTTTCGGCGTTGTTGCATCCGTATAAGTGTCTACGGCAATGGGTTTGTGGTTAACGTGTAATTATTACCTGTATTTGAATAGGGTTGGTATTGCTTTGCCGTGGTTCCAAATGTTTGGAGGCAGAGGACAGCGCTTGTGTTGAGTTAAAACTTTTCGCACATCCTTGTAAGAGATACGATTTTTGATACTGTATTGAAACGCGATATTGGTGTGTAATTCTTATACCTATTGAAATAACTGTATACTAACTATACTGTGTAAATAGGGAATAAGAGCGTGGATAGCTCTGTTTTTTAGTTAAGTACAATAATCGCTCTCAGATTAAATCTCTTGAGATTGTATGATTAAAAGTCTTCTATATTTAAACTATGAACCATTGTTCTAATAATACACAATGAGAAAAAATGCAAACAAATAACACATCAATAAGCTTTTGTTTTTGACTCCTTGGCTTAGATAGGATAAAAGAATAAATATACAAGTTTTGTGGACATCAATGTTTAAGTAGCTAATTCAAATCTCGAATGTCCAGGTTATTTTAAAAACATTTCTTTCAATGTATTTGAATAATCTGATAAGTACACATAGGCTCACACACATATTTGTGTGTACTTAACTATTGAACTCATTTTTACACTATCAGGATTTTTGTACTAAACAAAAAAGTTTTAAACGAACGCCGGCACCATATATCTACGCTTAGTTCACAATAAGCGTTTGTATTAAATTGGATCCACCGCATCATACTTTAATAAAATACAAAACCCATTTTTAGTAAACGTATTGACAAAGCGTGGTCGCGATAAATATTTCGAGGCTGCGACTAAATTTTTGTCACTCGACGTTTTGTAATCAGAAATCCTTTGGAGAATCCATTTTTTTTTATTGAAATTGGCGTCTCGTTAATTAAAACCAAATCGAATTAATTACAGAGCTGAAATTATTCCACCCCTTCGTTTCGCTCTTAAAAATTGATTAAGACTCGGACGATGGGACGGGGTGGGCAAGTTGGGCATACATAGATGTTGCGGCTTGCGCATGCCATAAACTAATATTCGCTTCGGACACTACTTGGAGTTATTGGACAATGTAAATGAACGCTATCTCCTATAATGCTTGCCTTATTTCCCCCCTCGCCCGGCCACTGCCCGAGGCGACCCCACGCGCCCCCTCGACCGATGTCTCATCAGTAAGGATTCAACCCTTTAATGTATTCACCGTAACTTCGGGATGAGTCTTGTATTAGTGTTATAATGAGACGTGGCCCTAAGGAATTATGGCTATACTTGCGGATCTCGGGGGTCGGGATTACCATCAGCCTAGTTTCAATTTCTATATGTGAGAGGCTTCGTTAGGTCACGTCGATAGTATCATGTCTCGAGATTTGCAGCTTCGGGTCACTTATGATTGTTTTCGTATTAATTATGTTATTTGATACTTTGATCTTGGATTTTGGTACATTTAATTGGCAAAGTTTGCTTTGTAGACTATTCGTATCGGTCGGTAATTAGCTCTTTTTTGTATTACGATAATCGAATAACAATGAAAACGATTTAACTTTATTAATAGTTGAATATCAATAAGCCTCTTTTGAAATTGTTACAAAGAAATTAAAGTCTCTTAACATCGAGCACTCACCGAAGTTAAGCTAACCTCAACAGAGTTACAGTTTTAAAACCGAAATTTCGCCTTGCGACCGTGGCATTTCATTAAAAACATTATTTAGCCGGCTTCTTGAGTCGCCAACAGATCGATAATGCTGCCAATTAGTCGGTACCAATTTTCCAATAAAACTTCAAACTGTTTTCCATTCCATTATCTTCCACCACCCTTTATTGCTGGCGAAGTTAAGCTACGACTCCTCTTTCCACTCCGCTCCGAAATTATTACAATAATAATATTATTATATTAATAATTGTATTGATAAGGAGACTCTCGTAATAAGGGTAAACCGTCCCCTTTCTGCCAGCCATCCTCAATAGGAGAATTTATGTAACTAATGAAATAAGCGAAGTGGCGCTCCCCGCACCCCCGACTCCCAACCCGCTCCCATCCACCCTTCATTATCGGAAAGTTTGAAATATAATTTGAAATTATGCTCAATGTTATATTGAAGATAAGAGAAACACAAATTCCTTTAATTGGACTTGTTAAAGTGACTCAAATTAAGTTAACACCGAGTTGATGGTATTACTTTTGGAGTTGAGAATTATGACGGACTGTCCGTGGGTTTTAGTGGAATTCATGGGGTGATTAGCGGTTGAAAGTACAGTTATCGGTTCCTAGCTTTGGCTAACGGCCGTACGATAATAGGGACATACTACAGTAACTGTGCACCTTTATCAACCCTCGTGCTGAAGAAATGTTAATTTGTTATTCAAGTTCGCATTGCTAGTGCAAACTTGAGTAACAGCGGCATGTCATCGCCCATTTATATACTATTTTATTGCAAAGTTTATCATTGAAACCAACCATTTATATGTGATATGATATTCGCATTTATTATCTATGAAGCTTTTAGTTATCAAAATAATTAAGTTAATCACTTTAAAATAACCTCATAACACCTTATCAAAATAATTACTGAGGATAATAATGAAAAAGTGTAAAGTTATAATAATAAACATGTTTTCATAGAAAACACATGGAATACAACAAAGACGAATCAATAAATGTACAACCCAAGCGACCATACAATGAGCAGTAAAGGAGTATAAGATAATTAAATTTACTAATAATGTTTATATTGAATCCTTCAGGGTTGTGCGTTAGGTCCACTATTGATTTTGCCGGGCCGGCCACGGCCGCACCTAGCAGAACTTGAGACCGTCACAATTAGGCGTCGGACTCGATCTAATTATATTTCTGATTGGCTCGGTGACGACTGTGGATCATCGAGGATTACAAATACAAGGTTCGAACAATGAACTTTTATTGAAGTATCAGAAGTGTAACATAATGTATACTGTAGAGATGTTGATGAAGTATTTAAATGTATGATAGCAAATTTAAAGATTGAAGAACATTAAAACAAGAAACCTAAAATTTAACATTTTATAAATGAAGCACGATAATTATATAAATTTCAGCTAACATATTATGTTTCCATTTCGATATTAGTTCTTTTTATTCGTGACTTAAATATTATTTGAAACAATAATATAATCAAAAATAAATAGACTCAATAAAATTAAGACTGCGGGATCAATATCTCAAACATTTCAAGGATATTGAAGTTTAATAGTAATTCTTTTATTGCATTAACATTTGTTGCCACAAAGAAATCCTAATCTAACTGATTAATGACCAGATTCCGTGTCATAACTTAATATTGTTGTTTCAACAATTAGCTTGTTTTAGACCGTTGTATCAAATGACTTTTGTAATCAAAGAATGCTCGTAATATATTTTTCTCTCAGTGTTAATGAGTTAGTGCATTAATAATGACTACATTATCGTTAATGATAAAAATGTTTAGATCTCATATCTTGATCATAGTTTTATGTACTCTATTGGATTCTTAAACATGCGATATATTTTTTATTCAGAGTACTAACTTCTGTGTCCATATACATTTGTTTTTTTTAATGTCAATTATTCCAACATTTCTATATTTTACAAAAACTCATGAAATATTTTTTTTTTACTAACCAATGGCACGCATAAGAACCAAGAGCAAGCACTGAGACTAATTTTCATAATAGCAGCCGCCTAGTTCCAGAAGCAGACGCATAAACTTAAGATTCTAAAAATATAGAGTGTGATAAAACTCTGTAAAACCAATTATTGAATAGGGCCAGTTGCCGGAACCTACTCGTTATGAGTAGACGTCAACATGCAAAGCCGTTGGTAGAAACCATAGATATACGAATACAATTGTATTGAATTGGTAGAAACAGTATTTTTTTATTATTATTATTTTTAATATCATGTCTCATAGTTATTGAAAAGTATCTTTACAGATTTATTTTATACAAATGATAAACACACTTTATGGTTAAGAATTGAAATCTGTTTCTTATTGCAGTAAAAAAGCAAAGGGAGCCAGTTATATTAAGGCTAACATATATGAGATGTACTCTCAAAATCGATGCAAGTGTTCAAAACCTGTCACTTTGTGAACAACAAAAGAGAATTAACGGATCCAAGATAACAAAGTCTTATAACGATTGAAAGTCATCCCAATTAGATGCAAGTCGAGATCTAATTATTCGGATTCGGTCCGGCTGCCACAGCACTATTCTGATTGTCGACTGGCGATTTCGGAAATTACTAAGGCGTCACCTCCCCCGGCCTCCTTGCATTTCAGCTAGGCGGTCAATCATTGGTACGGTTACCCTATTAATTCTAATGGGCACTAAATTTATATTCGCCGTTTATTTTGTTTACGAGCTCTGTAAGATCCCAGTGTTCGGTGCCGTTTACCTTACGTTCTGGAGTGTTGGAAACGTCTTTAGTGTTTGTGTGTTTGCAATTGGTTCAATCATTTTTAATTGCACCCACATTATTACTAGTATAAACAGTGAAATAGCTGTACTTTTAATTGTGATCTAACTCCTTCGCTTAATATTCTAAAATATCAGATTCAGATTAGTTTCGTACAGTTTGATTGAATTAAATTTATATAATTATGTTATAAACAAATATCGTTGTTGTTGCCTGTTTGATTCTATGTTTTGATTATAAACAAATGGCAACTTTTAAAAATGCAATAAGTCTACCCATAAAGGGTGTATAGACCTTTGTCATCAAAGCGGGCCCAGCGTGGATTGGCCGACTTCAAGAACAATCTTTCAATTTCTTTGTCGGTGTGCGCAGATTTCCTCACGATATTTTTTCACCGCGAGAACGTCGGATAAATGTATATACATATAATTTCAAAAAATCGATATATATTGTTACGTGGCGGAATTCGAAACTGAACCCTCTAGGTCAGGGGCAACAGTCCACACGAATCAGCCACCGACGCTCTATGGAAATGTTATTTGAATAGTTTTGGTTTATAATCTAATACTCGCTCTTTCGCCATTCAACCTAATGCAGTCCACTGCTGATTTTCCGGTCCTAAATACTATAAGGTTTATATTTTCTACGAATTAAAGAAAGAAAGAAATAATTTATTATTTTTAGACATTGCAACACAAACAGAACAAAATGTATTAAAACAAAATAGAGAAATATAAAAAAATATTAACAAGATCACACCTCTGTGCTACGATGTACACTGCAAGATGCTTAATCAATGTAAATTTTATGCCTTATTAAAAAGTGACATATTTACTATTATTAGTTTTATGTAATGCATAGTTTGGTCATTAAGACTCTATCTTATTAAGACATTCCCGAGCCAACACGTAATTATGACTCAGAACTAACCATATCGACGGCATTAATTAAATTGTTATGCTAATTGATTTGCAATTTTTCAGTCTATTTACAGTAGTAGGAATCATAGATAAAAATAAAGAGTCAATAACTTTCATTAAGATATTAAAAAAATAATAATAGGTGTCCATGATCTGTACTGTCAAGTGTTTTAAATACTCGAAGTTTATAAATTCAGTTAAGCATTAAGTCTTACTATGAAATTAAATGCAAATTAATCGATAGATTGATTGCTCAATTCTCCTCAGTGAAAATGTTAAATAAAAGTAATACAGTACTGATAAAGATGACTCGCCATTCCTAAGGGCTTTCTGTATTCGCGTACATATAAAATTTTTGATTATGGACATAACTCCATAGGTGATTGTAATGAAAAAAAGATTGAAAAAAGCTCTAATAATCCATACTAATATTATAAATGTGAAAGTATCTCTGTCTGTTACGCTTTCACGCCTAAACGGCTGAATAGATTTTATTGAAACTTGGTATGTTGATAGAAGGTAACCTAGAATAGGTTTTAGGCTACTTTTTGTCCCGTTTTAACCGCCAGCCGTAGCTATATATATATATATATATATATATACATATATGTATAGCTANCATTAAATTTTATATATATATATATATATATATATATATAAATATGTATTTGGGGGGGGTCCTTTGTATAAATATCTAAAATATAAAATATCCAAGGAAAGGAAAGTGAGGCATGTTATCCCGAATTTAACGCGGGCGAAGCCGCGGGCAAAAACTAGTTATCAATAATTTACCATATTTTGATGTTTGTATTCATCTAAGAGTTATAATTAAATAAGACAAAGTTTTTCGCATATGCTGGTAAAACAAAGTTGTTTAAAAAAAATATTTGAATTTTTAGTTATATGCTTAAACTATTTCAAGCAATGAAATTTTGGGACCTTGACCTACTTGGAATAAAAAAAGATTATGTTATAAAAATATTTAGGTAAAACTTCAAATCAGCAAAAAGAAAAACAAAAATAAGGTACTGTAAATCCACGTAACAATGGAGATAAATAAAAATCATTATACATTCAAGGAACACTGCAAATGACAGCTACCGATATTTCTATTAAGGACTAATAAATACTGCCTTATTTGAGAGCGTTACTTACGTAAATATATTTCCTCAGCATGATCCGTAACGAGCCTCTATTAAACCAATAACAGAACTGATGTTGTAACGTCCATTTCAAAAATAGAACCCTGATTGTGATATTTATTGAAAATTTGGAAAACAGATGACATAATTGGTAAAAACAAAATGGATGCGGAAACATTGCTCAATATGGCGGAATTTAGGCGCAAACCTACGTTTCGCTATCATTATTAAAATTTACTTTTATTGCATTATAGTTATTTTAGTTCGTTTTTGTTTTATATGAAACATACATGTCAATTTTGTATGTTTTTCGGTGAAATATTGAATTTTAGGTTTTAAAAAGAATTGCATAAGTATCCTATTCAATTTACTTTATATCAATAGATATTCGTTAGGTTTTTATACAGTTATTGAAAAGTTGAGTTAAAGCTCTGTTATATTGTTTTCTGTGTGCACTGAATCCACAGAAAATAATAATTTATTTTAATAATTCATATCGTCAGTGGCTCATTGGTGTGAACTGTTGCATTCCAATCTGTAGGGTGCAGGTTTAAATCGCGCCACCTACCAATAATCTTCTAATTTTCTAAATTATATGTACGTTTATCCGACGCTGTTACGGTGAATGATAACGTTCAAGGGTTGTGGGTGAAGTCGGTAAATCCGCACTGGGCCCACGTGGACGACTAAGGTCTATACACCCTATACTGGTAGGCTCGTGGGGACGTATAATAAGCTGAGGATGAAGAATTCAGCTTGTACATATATATATATTTCCAAAGTCTTCACTGTTACATCGACCTTGTCACCTTTTACACCAAATTGGTTGTTACCAATACAGTATCAAGTAATGTATTCAATACGGTATTCTTGTATCGCACTGCGAGCGGTTATAAACCGTCGCGTTCTAGACGCTTCCTCGCGATCCGCCTCCCTGAAGACCCCACCCGCTGTACATCATCTCATTTGAATTTCTAACTAGGAAACCTCCATGCAATTATTGGATTAATGTAAATTACGCAGTCTACAGCTACGGTGCACTATCAGGGACAGGGTTTAATTAGAATCCGGTTAAGTCTAATAATTCTATAGTGTTACCGAAAGTCGGTCTTATGGCTAAGAAAGAAGGTTAGCTTTCCAAAGCTTAGCCGGTAGACGGTGGATTTATTTATTTACCCTATGTGGTAATGTCTAATGGTATACGTCAATGTATAGGATTGTTGTAGATATGACTTTTGTATATTGGTTAATTAAGGTCGCTTTAATACTGTTACACCACATAGTACAGTAGATTAAAAATAAAATTTCATTTTTAAGCACGACTTTGATTTCAATTTGAGGATAGATTCGGTTTTGCCATGTTTTCTGTTATCTGTAGCATTTAACTAGAAATTTATTATAGGTATAAGTAATGAAAAATATGATGTACCTGTAGTTAAAGTACTCGATGGGACAAGTTCTACTATTTACCTATACTCTTTATAAATACAAGGAATTGATGTCCTCATTGAATTGTTTAAAGAACTTACTCTAAACATTAGCTTATTCATTAACCTATTGACTGTCAATGATCTGTTCAAGAATTTATTTAAACTACTCACTAACTTCCCCTTCAAGAGACTAAACGAACAAAACAGTAAATAAAACACGCAGCCCCTCGAAAGCATCACAACAAACGCCTTTGCCTCACACGACCTAAACGCAACGCACAAAACAAAACAACTACGCCGAAGTTAGCGCGCGAAAAGAGGAACATAACCTCAAAATACGTCGTGACCTCGAAACTGCACCGTAGGTGAAAGCCCTCGGGTTCACGTGGGAACAAAAAAAGGCGCCCCCGCGTAAGGAGCGGTGGGTGGTGCCTCCCATGAATGAGTGAAGGAGGCCCGCGTCCTTGGGCAAAAAAGTCACGTGACCGACCAACAGGTGGCGCCGTGGCATGTCCTTGCCGTCGGATTAGAAAAAGAGTCTGTCGTGGATGTTTTGTTTTTTGTGTGCGGCCAGCGCTGCGGATTATCTTTGTGTTGGCACTTTCCGAACATTAGTTGCTTCTGTTGGCACGAGACACTGAGTGTTTTTTTTAAATGCGTTTTTTCTTCGTTTTAATTTAATATTACGAGCATGTTACTTTTATTTGACTTGATAATAATGATAATACATGTGGAAAAAACTGTTATGATTTATTGATAACATAAAAAGAATCGAAGTTATCCAAAAAAATTAACTCAAATAATGTGAACTTCAGAATAAAATGGGTAATATTATATGATATAAAAGTTTCAATATGCACAGTCGGAGAAAATTTTTTGCACTGTAATTCTGTTAAAAATAATTAAAACAAACGCATTTAACGCAATCGCAAAGCCGCTACCGTGTATCCGAACAACAAGTTACTTCCAAACAAGTAGTAGCAGCTTCGTGAGCGTCCTTTATGAATGGCACTCCCTCGGCCCCGCTTAACACAAATGTCACGACGCCCCGACGAGCCGGAAAACTCTCTTTTCTTCCTGAATAACTGTTCCGGCACTCCATTCGAATTTCCACCCTATCCACATGAAAATAAAACAGAAAACGATGGCGCGTTTGCGAGGGAAATTTAAGGAATTTTCTACTCGGCCACGGTACACGATTCTAAAACGTATTAGCACCAGCTTAAAGTCCGCTTTAGGGTGTGATAAAAGATTGTCGGAGGCATGAAATCTTCCAGTCTCCTGCGGCAAATTGTTTCCTCGCGCGGCGTGTTTGTATTTTATTATACATTTTTATTTCTCGATAACATTAGCTTAACCGACTTTTCATTGCCTTTGCTAGGGCTGCCACTCGTTTGTTGGTGTTAAACTTAATTTTATGTTTGTTCGAGTGACTTCTTTTTATGAGTGCGCTATTAATGTTACTTGCTTGCTTCGGTTGGTAGTTACGATATTGATTATGTTTTTGGGTTTTGAGGTATCGAAGTAATTACTTTTACTCGTAGGAAGGAAACCCTTTTATTGTGGAATCTCTTGGTTCAGTACATGTAGTGTGCCATCGGTATATTGATCTATTATGCGGTGAACAGTCGATGTAAATCGATAAAGTGAATTTCAAATATAGTAATTTAAAGGTGGCACAGTTATGTGTGTTATTGCCTTTCGATTTAGAGGGAGCAGGTTTAAACCCTGTGCGTTCATCCGACGCTTTTACAGTAAAGGAAAATATCGTGAGGAACTCCTGCGAAGCAATTCAAAGGTTGTGTGTGATGTCGCCCAATCCGTATTGGACCTGCGTGGATATATACAACCGATACGGGTAAGCTCGTGCACCTCATTGGGGACGTATAATGAGCTGATAATGCAAAAGATACATGTTACCGGAAATATCAATCTCGCCGCAATAATTCATAAAAAAAAACATTTTTGTTGCCTTGATGATTTGACAAAGGCTATTATTGAAAAGGTCACAATCTCACCAGGTACAACTACCAAGGAATGTTTTCTAAACTTATGTGATTTAAAATTGAAATGCCTAATAACATCAGTTACTTGAAATAAAAGTGAAAGTGCAAAATCAAGTTTCATGGCCGGACATTAAAATTGTGAAACTTACTACTTGTAAAGAGAAATGGCACCCGAGGTTAGCTAAGTTTATTTATCAATTAGTACGCATCGACACGTTTATATTAACATTAAATAATTATTGTTATAAAAATGATTTTTTTATTATGAATATAAATAGATAAGGAAGAAAGTAAAAAGTTGCTATAGTCGCTACCACAGATTTCCCAATACAGGAGATGGGGCAAGCCGCGTTTAAAGTGCGACAACTGTAAGCTCAACGAGCATACACTGGCTGCCAGTTTACGCTCTGTGAGACAAGTCAAGACGCACGAATATTAGAAGAAATTACCGTTTTTTCCAAAATGCCATCCTGCAATTGTAACATACCATCATCGCAATAAATCAGTAAACTTACCAAGAAATATAATAACTTTTCACGGGTAAGAACTGAAAAGAAATTGCGACACTGGGACTGCCTATAAACTTGGCGGCTTGTCCAGTCTAATGTATATTCTGATGTCTGTGGTCGCTACAAAGTAAAATGCAACAGTCAAGGAACGTGTGGTTGTAAATATATTATACCTGCTATTTTCCAATATTTTGAGTATACCAAGTATTGCTATTAGTGATAAAAGTATAGTTTATGGAACATAACTGCTATATTATATATAGATAAAAATGCAGGCGTCCAGGGATTAATAGTAAAAAAACACTACCAATTGTATTTTAGAATAATTCTTATATGCCAATTATATCGCATTTATAAAATAAGCCAATTAATAGTAATATAATTAATGATCTTAGTAGTCCATAGTGTAGTTATCTATACTAGTATATAAAGCTGAAGACTGGTCGATTTGAAAAATTCTTTCAGTGTTAGATAGCTTATTTATCGAGGAAGGCTATAGGCTATATATCATCACGCTACGAGTAATAGAAGCGGAGCAGCAATGAAGAATGATTCAAAATCGGGGGTATTTTTTCATACTTGGAGCTTCCGCTGCGTACGCTGCGTAAACGGTTAAAGTTACACAAAAGTCATGTATGAGAGTATTGTTCTGCTTTTAATGGTCTACAAAAAAGTCCGCGACAGCATATGTCTATCTTTTAAGGATAGCTCATTATAACATATTTTTTGCTAAAAAAAATTCTGAAATTGACCCTGAAACCTTCAAAGTTGGAGGGAGGGGAAATCTTATGTATAGTGATAAATGCAAGTACCGTGTTATCCCGAATTTAATGCGAGCGAAGCCGCGGGCAAAAGCTAGTAACATATAAAACTGCAGTTTCAATTCTCCTTGTAGGTAATGCGGAGTTACTTGTTTTAAGAAAAACAGATCTTTTCAACAGTTTTCACATAACACGATTGACGTATTTAAGCATATAAGGCTATATTTAATATTCTTACTACCTTACTTGCAAAAGTATAAGCGCATATTTTTGGTCATAAATGGTCTATTACTAACCGTTACAACCCTAAGTAAAGTTGAGGCAAGCGAGAATGTCAAAAACGCCGTATAGTTAAATGTGTTGAAGTCTCCTTGTAGTTGAAACGATTACTAGATTAGGATAATATCTGTATAAAATACATTTCGATTCAAATGACATTATTAACATAAAATTGAAAAATATCATTAGTTTAATAAATACCGTTACAACTCTAAGAAAAGTTGAGATGAAGTAGGAGTAACGTTAAATAGAAAAGTGCTGAATAAAAGTCTTAAAATTGTAAAGTACAGGATTTAAAGTCTTCTTGTACATAAAGCGCCGTTACTTGCTTTATATGGAACTGAACTTTTTATAGAATATCTAAATTACCTACAATGCACAACAATACATTTAAACTTAAAATTTAGCATACAAGTCTATATTTTATATTATTATTTACTTGCAAATTATAAGCGTATTTGGTCATAAATTGGCTTATTACTAACCGTTACAAGGTTACAACCCTAAGAAAAGTTGAAGCGAAGCGGGAATGTCAAAAACGTCGAGGCGCGAACAAATATGTGCCTTGCGCCCGCCGCCACCGACTAACCACCGGTTAAACCTCGCTTTTTGTCAACATGGCGGCTACTTTTTGAGGAATGCGAAGCAGTCAAGTAATGTAGACATGTTGGCCGGTTGAAAATGTGATACCGCGGCTGAATTTCTTTATCGGTGCTCATTGACTTATGAGAATACTTGAAGACGTTTGCGAAAAATAAAACTGCTATACAAGAGATGTTGTTCATATTATCTTTTTAGGTTAAATCATTAATAAATGTGCGATGCTTAAAGAGGTAAATAAATATTGCGAAATATATGGAGTTCTAAAGTTATTTTATGATTCATATTTAAATAATTTGATTTTGAATAGATAGGTAGTGTTATCTTTTTTATAAACATTAAATACGTTTAAACTTACTTTTTCTCGTACAGTTTACTTAGTTCATGGTGCGTGCAAATTTAGTAAAACAAAAAAAGATATATTTATTGAATGCGTTGAAAAACAAAGCTATAATACTTTGATGGCAAGTTGATTCTATTCCAAGAATGCGTTTGATTAAAACCGCAACTTGACCCAAGTTTTAAGTTCAAGTTTATCTACCTGCACCCTCTTACCTCGTTTTGTCAGCTTGAGGGCTGAACTCGGAAACTGGGGTAATAAATGGGGTTGTTTAGATACCCGATGGTGTTGGAATGCTTCATTTGTAAGATTTTTAACACCTTATTTAATTGTAAGCTTTCATATTTATCCGTCTTAGGAATATTTCATTATACACACATATTAAATAAAAATTTGTAAAAATATTGTAAGCTATTACAGAATAATAATATTCCATAATAAGTACTAGAAAAACAATTTATTTGAAATAAGTACATTATATGGTCTATTTCACTTCATTATCCCTAATCAATATCTTTTTAATATATATTATAATTAATAACTATACTTCCTAACTTCTCTTTAATGTAACAATTTATAATAGATCTAAGACACGTGTTATAAGGTTACAAAAGATTAATAACCTACTAACTAGTAAAATCACTAAATTCATGCATAATTTTCTGCTAAGAATAAAGAACCAAAAGATAATATAATATGCAATAAAACATTATCCAAAGTATAGCAGCAGCAGTCATTGTGATTGTTAGAATAAAATGTATCAGTTGAGAGATTGTTTAATCAGTGCAATATTTGTTTAAAGCCCGCGATAAACGGCTAATGCCGACCTTGATTTTCAAACCACAAACGGGCGTCGGTATTCCGCGAGGATTTCCCTTGTATTTTTTACTCTATCCCCCACTTTATTTGCCGCGCGTTAGACGCCGTCGGCGGTACTTGCGTACCCTCTTTTATTCGAGTTGTTCTGTTTTATCACCAAGTGTTCCGCGGAGTCTGGGGCCTTTGGAGTGCTTTTAATTTGGTGGTTGATTACCGTGGTACTTTGATGTGGGACAGTCGGAAGTGGTTATAAGGTTTCTGTTCACAAATAGGCTATAAGATTTGTTGTTTTACTCAATTGAGGATCTTAGGAGTTTATATACCATTGTAGTAAGAGTTGTTTTGACTCATATTTGCAAACACGGCTAAAAGATACTGGCAAAGGAAGGTAAATATATACTATTCGACACAAAATAAATATTATTCTCTCAGAGACTGGATATATTATGATGATAGGAACAATATATTCCGATGGGTGTAAATTATTATCATTTCCTGATCTGAGATGTTTTATCTACATTCAATTTCTAGCTCTGATTTTCCCTTAACAATTAGTTATAACGAAAAAGAACCTAATAAGAATAAATTACTAGCCGACTACAAATCAGTATTTTCTTTTCAAAGTTATATCAAATGTTTTCAATCTTGAAAATTCCTAAAATGAAAATTTAAAAGCTACACTATACTCGTAATCATCCATATTTAGGAAAATACATGTCCCACAAATCTGTCGATCCCGATATTTTCAACGTTTATTATCTCTCTCACATAGATCGCATCGAAGACAAATATTTTGCAACTACACTAACCAGAGACAATCAGTGCTGCTATCTACATATGCGCACCATAAACAAAACACGCACGCACACTCGCGCAGCGCGGCCATCGCAAAAGGTTATCCCGAAATGATATTACGCCTTGCATGTCTCGAGTCCGGTTCCTCATCTAAAATCGATAGTGACCCCCTGGCCCCACCTCCCGTTGTTGTAGTGTAGACGACGCTCCTAATTCGTGCCCCCACGTATGCCGATCTTTGTCGTCTACAACTAGAATCGACAGGTGCTAATATGTATGTTCCGATTTATTTTAATCGAATCCTATTCGGTGATCCTATAGTCAGATGACAAAATTTTAATTTCGTTATTACTAAATAAGTTAGCGATATTATAAATTAGATATTCCAACAAAACATTTTCCGTTCAGCGTTGCCAAGTCGACCACATAAGGTTTGCCCTGCGAAAAATATGTCAAATCTCACGTAGAGCCAAGTCTCAGAATCTACACAGCCTAACTCTACCAACCCCAACTTCAACAAATTCTACATATCTGATATAATATGTATGACTGAATGGCTGGACGGGGAGCGAAAGTTACAAGTTTGATCTTAGATTACATAACTTGTTAGCTTTCTAGCAATTTGAGTAGCCAAACATTTTGATGATCACCAATGTGTCAGTGTGTCAATGACGAAATAATGACGATAAAAATCTAGCGATTACTTAGGT